>JASKGO010007911.1:0-14870 GCA_030556065.1 Holobus sp. GC000080 | reverse complement strand
TAAATTTTAATTAATTTTTGAACTCATTACAAAATAAAATTGAATGTGTCATTTTCTTTTATCACAATAAAGAATATTACTAAATAAATGTAATCGATCTTTCATTTAATTTTTTACTTTAACATAAAAGTTAAAAATGAAACATAAAAGATTTTCCTGGAGTGGCATCCGTCAATTGCTCAAAAGATGGGCAAAATTAATGATTAATAGAACATACTTTTAAGAAAGTCTTCATTTTTTTTTTTAATTGAAAATTATCATGTTTTTTGAGTTAAAAAATCAAATTTTTATTCTTTTTGCATCTTTTGCAATATTTTGCATCTTTTGCATCATTGGTAAAATAAATGAAGTAAATTAGATAACCCAAATGTGATTTTTGATGTCTATGTATAATTATATAGTTTAAAGATTAGAGACAATTTTATTAAAAATTGGTCCAGAAATAAACCAATAAAAATGACAAAAAAAACTTATTTACAAACAAAAGGGGGTTCCATATTTACAATCTATGTTTTCGGTTATTAAAAGTGCGATTAATTAACTAGAAAAGAAAATTTTAATGAAAACAGAAAAAAAAAAATGTAATAAAAACAATGCACTCATAAATCACTTCATTTATTTATTTAAAAAAAGGGGATTATTTATTTTCGAGTTAAAAATGTTGAAACTTTATCACATTTTCAGATGCATTTATCAAACTAAATGAATTGACTAAAATTACACTACCAAAACGCCATAAATAAACCGCTTTTTTTTTTCTGTGCATACCATCAATAAAGTTTTAAAGGACGTTAACTAAAGCGATTAATCAAATTTAAGGGCCGAAACTACAGAAGCAAGTCGCCTGACAATGCATTTTTATAAGATAAAACGCTTCGGCTTCGGTTCGGTGTATAGTAACCGCACTCCGAAGGCGGCGGCTTTTATCTTTCGATGATCGTCTTCGGGGGCAGAAGTTCAAAAGGAAAAACGAACAGGAATCGCAGATGAATCGGCAGCGAAAGAAAAAAGAGGAAGCGCAATGGCAACAAGAGTCTAAAATATATATATCGGAGCTGCCTTTAGAGCTCGGATTCGAAGAATGTTGTTCGCCACTTGAGTTTCCGCGCGCGATTGCGGCCTTTTTCCTTTTACTCCCCGAAAGCTATAGAATTTTTCCTAAGCTCGACACCTTTTCGGCGCCCGGCTTTTCTGAATAAAGTTATAGATAGATTGAAGGGAACTCTTCGAAGGGAAAACTACCGACAGGAAATATGTTTTCCGTCAAATTTAATAAATCCGACTACATATTTTTTCGATAAACATTAAACGTTCGAACTGTCTTTTTATGAAGCCACATAATAAAAAGGAATTTCAATTAAGGTATTTACATTTAAAGTATTAGTAAACACAACCACAAAAAAAAAACAAAGAGTTACGGAGAACCAAAACCAAAAACAAAAAAATAAAGCCAAAAATCCGAAAAGAAGTACGAGCACGATGAAAAATCTTAGTTATTGTAATTTCCTTTTGCTGTTTGCAGACTGCAAATAAGATTTGCCCCTTCGGAGCTTACAGAAACGCTTTGATTCCGAAAGTTACTGTATTGTTTATCTCGCTACTCGACCAAATGAGTTTCATTTTATTTGCAACGACAAAAACAACAGAAGTTTGTGGAAAAATAACCGTTTGTTATGCGATTTACCAAAACGTTATTTAATTTTCCCCTAAGAAAATTTCATTTTCCACTACTTTCGTTATCTTTTTTTCATTTAATTTAAGTTAATCGGAAAAAGATTTCAAGCGGAAAGTTTAGCAACTTCAAGCGCAAATTTTAGTAAAAGCTTTTTTAAGAAAAACAAAAAAAAAAACAAACAAACAAGTGTTACCTGATTCAAATTAAGTTTCATGTCGAAACCGCTAGGCGATAACCACTCGAAGAGAAAAATCATAAAAGTAGCCGCTTGTATGGCCACCACTCCGACCAGCATCCAAGAGGCGGCATCGAAGGGCTCCAGGAAAGCGGTGGGTGAAATGATCCCGGTACGCTTCGCCACCACTATTGCTATTCCGGTCTCCATAAAGGGCACACTGAAATCGACCTGAAACACGAGGGACTTAACCTTTTTTTACGCTCCTCCAACCATATTCTACATTTAACATATATTACATAGTTTTTTCTTCGTTTTCTTCTTCTTCTCTTTTTAACAAGAATTCAATATTCTGCATTACCGTAAGCTGGAAAATTTTCTTTTCTTTTATTATATTTTTAAAGGGGGAAATTCGAGTAATGTTACATGGTGTAACGGTTGCAACTTATGATGCTGTATAAACAAGGCGATTTATTAAATAAGCTTATAGGGAGGGGTTTAACAAGATTTTGTTTTAAATAAAATTGTCAAAAGTTAGTTAAAGAAAAATATTATAAGAGAAAAAATATTGCTCTTTACTGGAAAAGATTAATTTTAGAAGTATGTCATCAGTATTTATCTTATTTTATTTAAATTTTCCAACAATTCACTAAAAGAGAAGTTTAAACTGAAAAAAAAAAGACAATCTGGGCAAGAATCCAAAGTTTGGACAGTGATTTCTTTATTGTTTCAACTTTTATAAGACTTTTAAAGCGCTTCAACGATTTCTTAAAGATATGCTAATGATTAAAATAAAACCGGAAAGTAGTAAATGTTCCAAGAAAATCCTTGATGTGCAAACTTTAAACAATAAAACTTTAAGCAAAAGACATCACAAAATAATTGGAAAAAATTGTTAATCTTAGTTGTTTGGACGAAAACTAAAATTCAGAGAATCTAAACTGCTGATATTATTCCCAACTAAACTGGAGGAAAAACTAGTTACCAATAATTTTTAAAATTCAATATATTAAGCAACATTATTATAATGAAACTTTATGTTTCATTTGTTATGAAACTCTATTAAAAACCATTATTGTGAATAATGTTTTCTTCTCTAAAATAGCAAGCTTATATAATATTTTTTCCTAAAGTTTCATAAAATTTCCTCATGAAATGAAGTAATTGGATATCAAATAAAGCAATCAATATCGATTCAAAATGAAAAATGGAATGAAATAAGAGGGAAAAAGAAAAAAATCCGAACTTTATTAAATCTCTATATCTATAAGATATAAAGTTTAAAAAAATAATATTTCATCAAGCAAGACGTCGAATATTTGCGCACGTGCCGATCTAAATGAAGTCAAGCGTTAGGATAAAAAGTGCAATATGCAAGTCGCTCTGTTTTATCATTTTTTTTTTTTAGTTCTTTTTGCATTTTTGCTCTTTAAATACCAATGGAAAGCAAATCAACGAAAGCGCGTTGTCTTGGCGAAGCTTTAGATTCTTTTCTTCGGGCTGATATAATCAAATTTCAACTTGAAATTTTTAAGAGAAAACATTTTTTAATTTTTTACAAAAAAGAACATTTTGAAATGTGCATAGTAAATCGTGAAAACAATTGTTTGCTTTGTCTTATCATATAATATTCGGACTTAATGTGTTTGCCAACAATTTATATGTTCATTTCCTGTGGTGAATCGGGAAGTTGTGCACTGAATTTCAAACAATTTAAT
This sequence comes from Holobus sp. GC000080, assembly GCA_030556065.1. Lineage (NCBI taxonomy): Eukaryota > Metazoa > Arthropoda > Insecta > Coleoptera > Staphylinidae > Holobus > Holobus sp. GC000080. The sequence continues at coordinate 11,302 of JASKGO010007911.1, read as the reverse complement.
TTATACTACGTAAAGCAATTATTGTTTTGACTGCGGTAATGTTCCATAAAAATAAATAAATTAGAAGCATTAGGTAATGTTTTATTGTGCATGCAACGGAAAAATTTATTGTTTGGATTAAGGTTTTTTTATTATAAATAATGTGAAAAACTATTTATCACAACTTGTAATTCAACGTTAATATTAATGAATTTATTTCGAGATACTTTTCATTTTTAAAGTGATTTTTTTTTTAATTTTAAACAAAGAAATCAATTTAATTTGTCTCGAATTAAACTACCATTTAGAAAATTTCGAAAATTTAAACTGGGTATAAGGAAAAAAAAAGTTTATTTTTCTTTGTTTGGTATGGTCAGAGAAAATGTTATTTCCATGATTACTGCCACGAAAAAAAAAGTTTGCTTTTTTTGTAGTCACCGATACGACACTTAATTTTTCATTAATAAACTGATCTAAAAAGTTATTAAAACTAAAAAAAAAAACTTTAAAAAGCAAAAATTTTATTTATTTTCCCATTCCTATAATAAAATTTAAAAAAAAATGAAACAAAAACTTCACATTTTAACAAAAAAAAAAACTAAAATGTAAAAACTTTAGCGCTTGCAACTAATGACATAGCGGATGAAATCCCCGAGGAAGTAATTCAAACAGCAATTTAAAGTCGCTATATTGTTCAGTGTAAGCTTAACCGCAATTATGATGGCTAATACGAACCGCTTAACTAAATTTAGCACAATTCATTGATTAACAATTACGGCACAACAAACCACACTCTGTTTTACAAATCCATACAGTTACATCACTGTCACAACGACAGTATTCGGTATTAGCAGGTGTAAATCATATCAATCAGAAATATTATCTTTAACGCGAGCCAGTGACCGGTAAATCATGGAATCAACGGAGATATCTGATAGAAGAGCGTCGTCGTTAATACATAAATGGCTCAATGTCGAACGAGGGAGGCACCACATTGGGAGGAGAAAGTCCGAGATATCAGCAGCAAAACGCGGCGGAAGCGAATTTAAATTCGCACGAAACGATAACAACTTTTGGACCGTCGTAATGTATCTGCTCTACGGTGCAATGCTGGGCAATGGTATCGTCGGAGTTCCGGAATCGACAGCTCTTTCTTTCGATGTAACCGCCGGTAATTAAATGCTTTTTTGTTTTTTGGTATTTATTATAATTTTTTTGACGGCAATTTTAGGATATTTCGTTTTTATATCGGTGCTCGCTAATGTGCTCATATGTTTGCCCATTATGTATACCGACATCTATTTGGGCATCTTCTCTAAACTGTCCAATTCTCAAATCTACCGAATGGCACCTCTGACTTTCGGATTCACTACGATGAACTTTTTGATCGACTCCTTCTATTTCCCAATGATGACCGCTAATGTGGCCGTTTTTCTCATCGGTTTTTTCAAGGTTCTATCCTCGCCGGACTACTTGACTGCATGTAATCTTTACTCAAGTAATGTGAGATGTTTCGATTACAAGGTGAATGGTACTTTAAGTGACGACAATTGCACAATGGGTTATTACAGTTTGAACTGTGAGAAAAGTGGACGAATCCAATTGAGGGTTAATTACTTTTTCTGGTATGAAGTTTTTCCTATTTCGTATTTTTTTAAGACAGGTTTTAATTCCTTTTAATTCTATTTTCAAGTGGTAGAAATTAAATTTTCTTCATTGCAAAATCAAAATTTGAGAGCTCACTAAATGTTTAAGGTTGAATAAGATTCAATAAGACATGATGGACTGTAAAAAGTTATTATTTTTTTTATATAATTTTAAGTCAAAAGTATTTATTGCATTTCACTCAGTCAACCATTTTGTTACTTGTAATACAATAACGAAATTTTGAAAAACAAACTTTACGTAATTGAAACCTTCAACCATATAGTTTACTTTTTTTTATAAACAATTATATAAACATAAAATTATAACAAATTTTGAAAAAAAAAACAACAATAATTCTTCCTTTGTTTTATACCATAATGTTAAGGTGCAATTTCAACAAAAATTTTGAAAGAACAGAACTAGTAAAATATTTGACCGATCTTAATGATTGAACTATTAAAATAAAGCTAAACATATTGCGCGTCGATGATCGGTTTCAGAAATTGAAATTTCGTTAAATTAAGCGATTTTGTGTAATATGTTTTGTTTTGGCTCGGTTTGTGGGGTTGTAATTTTGGCTAATCTCAGATATTTAAAAAATTCTACTCAATGTCCTTAGTTTTTGAAACAATACCTGCTGATAAAATTGAGATGCTCTTAAAAGCAATCCTTTAGACATTTCAAAAATTGATTAGTCTGAATTAAGTCTATGCAACAAATACAAATAGTTTTCTAAATTATTAAAAAATTTAAATCTCACTGTTAAGTTTAACAGTTTTAACAAACATTTTCTGTGTGAGCCAAATTAGCCTAAATTAGTTTCAAAATTAAATTACTTCCGGTTATCACGGAAGTTATTACTAATTTCATTATTTTGGCTAGAATTTTTGACATTTCACATTTTGGGATAACTTTTTTGCCCTTGAAACAGTCAATCTTTATGGATTCATGTAAAAATATACTTTTAGAGTTTATTCTAAATCAATTTTAATATTTTTTTGTTTAAAGAACAGTTAAAAAGGGTTGAAAAGTGGGAAATATAAAATTTATTAAAATTTAAAGTCAGAAAATAATTGAAATAACTATGAAAAATGTTTAAAATAAACTTAAATAATAATTTGCTTAAGACAATTTTGAATTAATATTACATATTAATAGGCTTTCATATGTTTGAAGTAAAGTAATGTAAATAATTTTAATAAACTTTCCGCCTAGAATCACAAATCTAAAGTTAAAACAAACCAAGCACTAGCATGTAATAACCGTAACAGCATTATCTAAAGAACTAATAACTTTACATATTATGAACTCCAATATTAATTCGCGCGTACATTTGCCCTCGAACAGGAAGAACTTTCGAGACTACGAAGAATTATTGGAGGTTCAAGATTACGAGGGCTGGCAAATGTCATTAACGTGTGTCATAACATGGCTCATTGTAACGTTTTTGGTATTATTTGATTTCAAATTTACTCATAAAGTAAGTACCTATTTTACCAAACTATTGACTATTCTCTATTATTTAAAATAGACTAGAAGGAGCCTATTTCAAATTCCAATTTCGATTTTTAGGTATTCATTACTACATTAACAACCTACGTAGGTGTTTTCGTAGTAATTTTAATGATGATCCTTATGAAGGGAAGCCGGAGAGGACTCGGATCGTTTTTCACGATTAACAGAATGAGCATATCCGCTAAAGAAGTACAGCGACGTTAATTTTTTTTTTGTTTTACTAACGTAGAATGATTACCTTTTGATTGAATAATTTCCAATGGGTATTTTAGACTATGATGTTATTTAATTTTGCCAGCATTAAAATGCATTTAGTATCACCGGTTCGTCACATGACTTATGCAGCTTACACGAAGGATTCGTCGAAAGGATTTTTGAATTTAAGAAATATGTGTATCGTGATACTGTTTGCGAACTTAGCCGTGGGATATGCCAGCATGATCGTAATGTTTTTACTGAGCGACATAGTGAGCGATTTGTACGGATTGCAGCCGCATCAAGTGTTAACCCCTTGTAAGTAACTTATCCGGCTATACGGGGAGTAGTTATTAATTGGCCATTTAAATGGTATGGGAGAACTGTTACACATAGATTATTAGTTGTTTTTGTTTCATAATTTTTCCCAAAGCCGCAGTTGTTGAAAATATTTTCAGAACTTGACCACTTCCAATTGATATCAATTTTGATAATTTTAATTCATTTCAAATTTCGATTTTTTTGTTTTTATTAAAAGCAATTTGAAAAAATAGTTATTATAAACTTTAACCGAAATTAGATATATGATATCAATCATTAAAACCGAAGAAAAAAGAAAAAATGTTCTCCCAGAATAGTTAGCCGACCAGTTTAAAAAGACTCCCTGTATGTAACCTTAAGAGAAGAATCGAACCGTTTTGATTCAGTGAATAATTTATGGCATTTGCTGCTCTCGCATTTTTCACTCCAGTTTTTCTCTTTTTCTCCATTGCGAGAGAGAGAGGATATATTTCAGGAATTAGACAATGTGAGCTTTTTTGTCGCAGATATTGGAGCATACTTTTCGCTAGTCGTGGAATTCCTGATCGCGAGCAAGGCGAACAACTTTTTCATTCTGCTCTATTTTGGTTCAGTGTGGCTGATGGAAACGGCGAAACTGGCCATCGCTTTTCATTTTCACATTATGAACTTTTTCGATTATTTCCGTAATTTGGCTACGCACGAGCACTATTGCAGAATTCTACTGTGCTTCGTTTTCTTACTTGCAGCCGTTCTTTTTGGCACTAAAGTAAGTTTCAAATATTTATCTTTTGAGTTAATACTCCTTCGTTGAAAAATGATGATGAATTTAAAAACCTCGGTGAGCCGGGGTGGTGCCATTTGAAAAAATTGACTTATAGCGGAAAAACCAAAATGGCGATGTTATTCAGTAAATAACTCCTTTATTACTGATCATAGTAGTGTGCTGTGATTTTTTGACATAATCTTAGGTGATTCTGATTAATTTAAGCCGATTCATGGCCTTCTATAACCATTTTTAAAAATCCATTTTTTTCGCGACCAAAAAAATAAAAATTAACCGAAAGCATGGTTTTAGACTAAAAATGACCTAAGGAATCCAAAAAAGTGAGAAAAAGTTGGGGTTGCCATTTAAAAATCAAAAGTTGAGGTTATTTCCGGTGAAAAATTGAAATTTACGTCAATCAATCCGAAATGTTGTCTTATATAAATGAGCAAAATTTCATAAATATCGATTGGTAAATAAAGAAATGAAAGGGGTGAGCCACTTTTCAGTGTCACCCTGTATATAATCCTGCTTATAATAAAAGTAAATTGAATAACAAACTGTTTGCAATTCCGTTTCGAAACATACTTTCAAAAAATACTTTTGAAAATATTTACCCTGTGATTGGAAATACTTTTCTGTGTTAGTAACAAATTGTTTCTAGAATTTAAATTTAGTTGTTATTGGTTTTTATTGGAATTAACCGATCGCACTTGTTTGGTATGAAGGCGCCGGGCAAATATTACGTTTTATACAATGGAAAAGTTTTCGCTGGTATTACTAGTAAAATGATTTTAACTAGTTTTAGTGCTTTATATCAAATCTACAATTTCGATTTAAGTTAATTGCTTAAACACTATAAATTTTAAACTAACCGATAAAAAAATGTCAATTTTTTACTATACTTTTTGAGTTATTTTAATAATAAAATGTTGTTCTTTTTTCAGAAAAAATATTACATTTTTATCTTAATGTATAGGCACATATTTCAGTAGTAATGATTAAGAAGAATTATTTAATTAATGTTGCAAATGTTAAAAATATTATATTTTCCGTGTGAAGGCCAATTTTTACAAATTACAAAATAAAACCGGAAATAACATTACTCTGTAAAGCAGACCTAATAAGCAATAACTTTTTACACAAAATCATATTTATTCTTGAAAATGGATTCAAATATGAAATGAAAATTGTGGGGTCTCCTTGAAAATGCCAAAATTAATATTCCAGTCAAACCGGAAATATTGAAAATATTATTCAATTATTGTGTCGCAAAATTTACCAAAGGTATAGCTAAGGCAATTAATAATTTTAATTTGAAATGCTATTAGTAAAAGGAAATTATTGTCCATGTAAAATTAACCTTGTAGCTTTGTGAAGGCGCCGGATTACAATGCAAAGTATATCTTAAGATCATTGGTCGGTTTTCCAAATCTAGTAAACCCTAAACTGTCTTGAATTTTCCGAAAAGTTGATTTCAATTTTTATAGTCCTTATTCCATATCTTTTTTTTAAATTTATTTCTTAAATGTTTGCTTACATAACCCAGAATTACTCGTAATGAAGAAAAAAAACAAACAGCAAAAATCCAAAGAAGTACTAACAAGAGTTTTTCTTTCAGGTATTCGCTCAATTTATTTGCCCGATGTTCTTCTTGACAACTCTGACAATATTGCAACCCGTTCGACTGCTCTTGGAGGTTCTTATACCGCGTGAAAAATATTTCGACTGCTTAAAAATCAATTGCCATTTGTTATCGCTTAACAGGGCGTGCTGATTGTCTTCATCTACGGTACTCATCGACTTGACGACGACATAAAGTTTGTGTCGAATGTTAGGCCGTATAATGTACTGCACATTTTATGGCCGCTTTATCCACTACTAAATTTGGTATGATGAGAAGTCGATGATCTTTATCTTCGCAAATTCAACAACTCTATGGCAATAATATCAACTATTTACTTACTCACATGTTTTATTTTTAGATCATTGCAATATTTACATTCTTTCTGTGCGTTAAAAATATCGACGTCAATGATAAATCATCGTTGGAACTTAATGTGGCCATTAGCGATCAAAAGAATGTTATAATTATATCCGGCATTATTGTGGGCGTCTATTTTATTGGAGCTTCCAGTTTCATGTATCTTTATATTATTAACATTGGAGCTACGGTAAGTAATTCATTTTCTTCATTGAAATTTTTATATATTTTTTTAAATTTTCTACCGTTTTATATTGGTTTTATGAAAGAGCCTTATTGGTAACCATAAAAAGTGACACTTTGCTTTGATAGCTTACTAGATAGAAACAGTTGTAGAAATTAACTTAAAAAAAAAAACAATAATTACTAATCAATCAAGTCAAAGTTAAGATTTTTTTTTAAATTTTTAAATATCGGAATAATTAAAAAATATATATCTTTCTTATAATATATTATAAAAAAACAGCAGTTAGTATTTTTAAAGAAAGAAGTGAATAGTAACCGAAAAAAGACTTAATAAAAATTGAAGCGAAAAATTTAATTAAATAAGCTAAATCATTTTTTTTTTAAATTACTTCTTTTCTCATCCAATTGATATTTTTGATATCTCACCATGAAATACAGATCTAAAATTAATTCTATTTGATGTCATCTTTACCTAGGGAAAATTATTATTTCGATCAAGTTTCTAAATCGGTAAAACGGTAATTTGGAACAATTTTGATCAAAATATCCCTATTATTAATTGCTAGCGTGATTATTTTTCGTTTTCCCAAATTTAGAGCGTTGAAAAATTGACGTCGCCGGATATACATTGGGGCCCGCCATCGCAAGACGAGCGATTGAAGCGGAAAAACTTCCGGCAGCGACAACTGATTAAATCGAGGCCGCGAAAGAAGCGCAGGCAACGGTTCAAACAAGCGTCAATTAGGCAGATGCATCAATGGGACGATTTGACGGATAACGTTCGCGGTCGCATTTCACTTGACTCGATTTTTTTCAGCGCCATCGGCTATGAAAAACAGACTTATTTCGATTTAATTAAATACGACCCCGATTTGTTGTATTAGAACTCTATATCCATATTCCATGTCATGTATTACTCTATGTTATTTAAAAAAATAATAATATAAGAAAAGAAATGCAAGTAGACTAGAAAAGCTTTTAAAGTGGGAACAATAAGCTTTTGTTTGCTTACAAGCAGCTCAATGAATGTACGAGTATATAAATTGTAATGCAGACACGTTAATTGATAATACGATAGAATGAACCAGAAGCAAAACCCAAGATGGGTTGTCTGAATCAATAGCAGTAGTAGTAGCAGCAGTATATTAGATAAGTTGTTTGCGTGTGTAATGAAATGAAAGGACGTTAGCCACTTACCACAGCTTCGCGTTCGGAGTTGATCATGAGCGATGTGACAACCATATCGGTTTTCCGATTGACCAGGTCCGCAATGAGACCGTTCCATTTGCCGTTGGTGTTGGTGCCCCAGCGGCCATCCTCCACTCTAACGAGCTCGTAAGTGAATCCCAACTCTTCCGAGAACTTCTCCAGCAGATCTATGCAGAAACCGAAGCAGCACTGATAGAAGCTCTCGTTCCGATGCGCTTGAGCCACGTCCGCTCTGAAATTATAAAACAATTTCATTAGCATTATACACAACAACAAACAATTCACTGTTTGTGTGTGTGTGTGTGTGTGTGTGTGTGTGTGTGTGTTAATTTTATTCTCCAGACCTTTATTTCCGTTCCGATTCTGGACCAATTGAAAATTATTATAAACAGAGTTTGACGCGGTATTCGCGCCAAAAAGGATTATCGAAATTCGGATCGAACATCGAACATTGAACAAATTCCAATGATCAGCAAAATATTACGAATTGTTTATCCTGCATTTACAAACATACGTTTAATTGGATCGAACGAAGATGGGCGTCCGAATTTGCCAAATACAATGTCTGAATTATATCGGACAGTTGTTTGGATGGATGAATATATATGGACCGATGGATGGATGGATGGATGGATGGATGGATCTGGTTGAAAGGGTGTAGTTGGTGTATGGATAGAAGTAGGTAGCTGGTAATAATGAAAATTCAATTAGGATTCCACAAATAGCTCTCGCATCGAATGTGTTCCACATTAGTTTCGGTATTTGAAAGTACAATCGTGCGGAGGGGGAGTTTTGCTGTGGGCCAGGACTTCTGGCACCGAAAACTCAATTACACTCAACCTTCGCACTAAGTTTTCCTCCACTAATTATTGTCTACTACTACTATCAGCTAAAATAACCTATTCGTCTTTCTCTTTTCCACCGTTGTTCTCCGCTCTTAAACACACTTTAATCTGGATCTCCACCTTCTCCACCTTGAATATTTCCTTCAAGATTCAAGATTAGACGTCGGGGATGATCTTGTCTAATTATATTTGCTAAATCTTGAATATATTTATAAACTTGTTTTTACTGGGTTTTAACTTTGAAATGTTATAATTTAATTGGTGCAAACCTATGTTAAACTTTGGAATATTAAACAAAGGATTTTAATTTTATTTTAAGTTTGTTATTTTTAAATACATTTACATTTCAGTAATAATTATTAAAATTTATTGTTTAATTTGGTTTAAAAATGTAAAAGATATGAATTTTTCGTGAGAAAACCATTTTTACTAATATGACCGCATATATTGAAAAGTAACATAATATAAAAAATTATTTTTACAAAATGGTATTTATTTTTAAAAAGTGAATCTCAATATGAAAAACAAAATTGGGGTGTCCAATTTAAAAAAAACAAAGTTGATATCTACTTCCGGTATAACGGTTAGTGGCCAAATTTTGGATAAGTGGTGCTTCAGGAACATTTAAGAAAGTAATAGGAGAAAATGCTCTAAGGGTAATAGTTCTTCCTAAACAATAACCGGAAACTAAAAAACAAAAACTTGTTTACTATAATTTAGAATAAAAGGAAGATTTTCTACTAACTATGCAAAGTTTTCAGTTGTTGTAGTCTTAATTTATTAGATTACTAAAAAAGAATAAAAGAAATAAAAAAAAAGGAAAAAAAAGAGTTCATAATTTTCAACTGCTATTTCATTGCTTCCACCACTAATCAATTGTCCTCTCTCGGGAGAAAACTTTTAAATATCTTAACTTAGACTAACGATTCTAAAAGAGGTATGGATATTTTTCTATCTTCATAGAGAATGTAAGAAATATTCGTATTATATCATAAATTATTTTAATATAATAAAATTAATGGATCCTTTACAACAAATTTGGCAAGAAATTACAATTAAAGAGAGTTACTCCTTTTTTGTGAAATAAAAGTTAATAATTATGAAAAAAGCGTTTTGGTATTATTTTATTACTTCAAAAATGTAAGAAAAAAGATATTCACAATAAAAAGTGATCGATTAAATAAGAAAAGTGCATTAACGTCATACAGAGTGATTGATTGAAGGCCGCCATTGAAATATTTTTAACTTTTGTAAAAATGTAAAGATGTAAAAATAATAATAATAAATTAAAAACACTTAACGTCCACTTTTTAATTAATCACCATATTTAAAACATACATTATTTCTACTCCTACTTATTTTTTTAATTTTCAAACAAATAAATTAAAAAATTGAAACCCATCAATCTATTCATCAATTTATTTAATATCTTGCACTAACCAAAGTGTAAATTTCAACTGCTTTAAAAATTCACTCGAATGTTTTAGCAAGTTTATTTAAATTTTAGCACAACAAAATAAAAAAATAGAAAAAAAACTACAGACTTTAACCGACAAAAAAGCGAACTTTAACTTATTACCAGCAAACTTTTACAAACTTGTACCAGTAAATATTTATAAAAAGGAAAAGCATTCTCCAAAAAATTCTCCTGAAAGCGCAAACTTTCCGGCGCGCCCCCAATAATAAAAATCATAATATAGGTAGTTGAGAGCCAGCCGACGCAGAAAGTGTAAAATAAGATGAAACTAATGCAGAGGTAGCTAACAGGGAGAAAAGTTTGCGTGGGTTACAATTTATTGCAATAATAGAACGTGGTTGTTCCATTAAATACATTTATCTTATTTTTCATGGTAGATAGGAAGGTAGAATGGTAATATTTAGTAAGTGACCTTTATTAAATGGGATATTTGTAATTTGGAATATTATTACCATAACTTTCAACATTATTAAAATTAATAAATCGTTTTTATAGCCACCAGCGCTAACATTATAATTTGCTTTGGCGTAAAATATTTTATTTTAACAGCAATCATCAAGATTTCTCTATTATAAATGCCATTTTTTCTTTAAATTATTCTCGCAGTTGACCACAGGGAATTATAATGAGGAACAAGAAAAAAAAGTTTATATTTTTAATGTGATTCCGTCTGGTCACCTGTAAAACCTGGAAAGTGCAATAGCCGGTTCGTGTGATAAATGCATTTGACATTTTATAATTGGAAGAATAAAATAGCACGAGATATAGGAAATTGAATAATGTTGAGCTTCACATGCAGACATTGCCGCAACACGATCAAGTGTAACCAACCGAATTCGCTTTTGTTAAGTCGCTCAACTTTATTTCATCACACCGAACACTGATCTATTTTAACGAACTCATTATTTCACTGTTTATTATTTACTTACAAAGTATTATTTTATTTCCATGATTGATTTTTCTACAATCCGTTCTTAGTTAAACATAAAATTCAATTATTTTTTATGGTTACCATGGACGATTACTAAAGGGTGATCAGTTTGGAAGTACTTTTTCAATACGGTTTTATTGACATGTTACCCGTGACTACTATCAAACTAAATACATCATTGTGCTTAGTATTCATTGGCATTTTAATATGGGAAGACTCATCCCTGAACAACGTTTACAAATCATACAATTGTATTATGAAAATCGAC
>JASKGO010007910.1:0-47687 GCA_030556065.1 Holobus sp. GC000080 | reverse complement strand
TTTCTCTAATTCAATTCAATAAATCACAACGGTCGTCTTTTGAATTTTCCCAAAATAAATTCATTTAATTTTTACTTTATTATCAAATTTCTTGATACTTTTATATCTACATTTTTTTTAAATTCTGTTGTTCTTTAGAAAACTTTATTAATTTATTAAAGAGCTTAATAATTGTTTGAAGCAACGAAGTAATTGTGTCGAAAGTGTACAGACACTTATTATATCAGCGATAAATTATATGTGTGTAGTGGAGATCGATATGTGACGCAAGGAATTCTTTATTTTGGATTCCGTTGCAACAATTACATAAACCTTATAGTACGACGATATGTAGGAAACGCGCAAGGATCGGTTACACCATTCGTATAGAAGTGGCAGACAGGCACTTGCGTGTTTCCCTGTCTTATCAATATGTGTAGAGGCACTCCTTCGTACCAATTTTTCATATTACTTGCTGATCATTTTACTCTACTTTTATTTTACTTACTTTTTTAGTTACCACTTTTACCTATTGGCTCTTTATTTTTCTTAAATTATTAAAAGGACCTTGATTTTCCTTAAGTTATCAAAAGGACCTTTCCCTACAATTCATTTTTCCTAATTATTTTAATGGATTTAAATTCACTTTATTTTTCTTGAGTGTTGAATCATTAAGAATCTGAATCATTAAGAAAAAAAAATTCTGAGAAGTTAATTAAGTAAGACGCCTGGTAATTGGAAAAAGTAGTTTGTGCTGTGAATGTACGGTGAGTGAAGAAAGTTGATTTTGCAATATACATATTTTATTGAGGAGAAATGTGTGAAATGCATAGAAAGCAGTTTCGGTCATTGACATTTTACTGGATTTGTATTCTACACATAATGTGCCATTCCTTCTCCTGCTTCTTTAATTACCACTTATCAAATTTAAGAAACGCGTTGCGTTTAGTTTCTGTAATAAATTTTTAACAATTTAAAAAATAGTTTACAAAAATCTATTTTTTTTTTCCTTATAGATTATTTGCAATTAAAAAATCAGCAATAAAGAAAATTGATTTTAATGACCTCAGTAGTAACGTAGCCAGTCCAATATCCTTTAATTTAAAATATTATTGTTTTCCAATAAAATAATATAATAATAATAATACTACTGACTAATAGTCATACGAATTAATTACATTGCGTAAGATCCGGGAGCTTTGGCACCTTTACAACTTACGCCTGAACGAAGCAAAGCAAGTCGAGCAAGCAACACAAAGTAAATGAAGAGAAAGCAGCGGAGAAATGTTTTTTTAATTCTCCAAAAGAAAGTAAGGATAATTAGCAGCCAAAAACGTGCGCGGTCTTATTAATTTTTTCACTTCAGCATTTTTTAAACTGATGCTTAATGGGCAAGCTCACAATTCTCGCAATGAGCGATTTCAAAATTTTTTTGTCTTCAGCATTTGCAATTACCTCTATGAAGAAACGCACATATTGAGCAGCAGCAAGCAGCAGCAGCAGGACGGGCCCACCTTGTTTCAGGTGTGGTAACATACTATACACGAAATATCTTTCTTTGTGTGTTTGTGTGTGTGTGTGTGTGTGTGTGTGTGTGAGTACTATTTGTAAAGTATCACCGAAAACGGTTAGTAAATTTCAAAAACTACTGTGTTGTTGTTTTGCATTGCACATAATCCTTTTACATTTTACAACACTCGCTCACTTTGCTTTGCAAAGAAAGAAAATGAAGAAAGAACTTTTGCTTTAGTAGTGGACTTCTTAAGCTGTAAACTGTGGGAGAAAGAGATAGGCAGAGAGAAAGAAATTGCCAAGACAAATATCAGAGAGTTGTAAAATCTAGCCTCTGTGCTATTCGTTCGTACTCTATTCAAATTAAACATTTAGCAATTATTGATTTTTATGACATGCTCTCCAAACGTTTCAAAATCCGACATTTAGTAATCGCCCGTTTAATTATGTTGCATTGCATTTGGCCAATTTCTCAGTCAATACGTATGCTCTCTATGTATATCTACCGTACTAGTGCAAACACTCGAAGCAAACTTGGCAAATTCATTGCACAATTCATATATCGTACTCTATCTATACACATTTTACATATGTGTGCTATTGTAAATAAATAAATAATTAAATGCTGGGAGAACCGAAGGAATAACGCCAAATTCGTGACTGTTGTTGCGTCGATGAAGTAATTTTCGTCATAAATAAATACTAATTAGTACATCTTGCAGGCAACCCGTCAATTTAACAGTTGCTCGTAAAGTTTATAGATTACACGACTTGTTTAATGAATTACTTGTCGTATATTAGGTATAGTATACTGCTATGCTATACCAGTAAAAGTGATTGTTTAATTGCATTTCGTTCTTTTTAAATAAATTAATTGAATTTAATTGTTTCATTAAATGCGACGTTTCTGACTGTTTGTTTGTTTGTTTCAGAACGGAATTAAAGCTGGAGTCCCTGGAGGACGCGGTGATCCTCGAGGAAGCGGACAGTGATTGGCTTCATGATAAACGAGGCTGTCCCGCATACGTCAGTCCTGAAATACTGAAAGCGGGGGCGCAATATTCGGGAAAGGCAGCTGATATGTGGTCACTTGGAGTTATCCTTTATACGATGCTCGTTGGAAGGTTTGTTTTCTTCTTATTCACCTTACTAATCATTTTTAATTTTTAATGAACTCTCGACTGTTTCTTTTTTCCCTTACTTGAGTTTTTGATGGCTATTTTATTCCTATTTTAAATTTATTCCTTATTTGGTTATGGAAATTACCTGTTTTTAAAAACATTGCTTTTGCAATCGTTTTTATGCAAAGATAATGAACCATTAATTTTTAATGCTTATTTTATGCAAAAGTTCATTAAAGTAAACTTATTGTCTTGACAAAAAATAGTTAATCTTTTTTTAAATTTTTTTTATTTTTATTTTAAGTTAAAATATTTTTAAGTAGAAATAATTTTGGGCTTTTTCAATTGCTTGCGCGAATTTGGTTGAAATTTAAAACAGATGAAACAATAGCTGATCCAAATTGGCAACTTGCATGTTAAATGTAAAAGACAACAGGTGAATCTTAACTCGTATTCCGGTTTTTTTGTTTTATTACGAGTTAGTATTACAAAGGGTGCTGCTTGTAAATTCAGCAGCAGCAGCAGGTGAACCCACTGATAGACCTAAGACCTCAGAGGCTTTACTGGTTGACTTAGTTAGAGATTCTTGAGTGCGAGATATGTATTTTTTACCTGGATTTCTTTTTTTGGATGCGGGCACGAGGCAGGTGCAGATTTTTAAGGGTTTATCTTATCACCTTTATAGTTCTCTTCTAATATTAATTAAAAAGACAGGTGCTTCTTCTACGTATTTCTCCATTTTAAAGATCCATACAAGAAAAAAAATAAAAAATGAAGAAAAAAATTGGTAAAAACCAGTAAAGACTACAATAATAATTTAGAGCCCTCGTAGGTTTTCAGTGAGTCATATCTCTGTGGTATTTTCACCTCTTAAAAAAACGTATTAAGTATTAAAAAAAACCCGTTTGTGCAAAATTTATGCATTCGCGAATGACGTCAGTGGAGTATTTTTTGTTATGGTTTTAAGTGGTAAGTTGGGACTGAAAGTCTAAAAAAAAGTCGCTTGAATTTGTATTTTTAAAGTTGCTTCCGTTTTATTCTGCAGTTAAAAATAAAATTAAAGAAGAAACTGAAAACATTTGTTGTTGCCTTCTGAAGATATAATTAATTTCTTTTGCGGTGGTAAAAGACGTATTTTCCCATGAAAGCTTTGAACCCTAACGGATATTCCATATGTCGAAGACAAGAAACGCACAGCTAAAAAGCAGGTGAAATAAGACGCAACTGTTGCCCCCTTTTACATGTTATATTTTCTCAAGAAGACTGCAGACATTGATCGAATAATCTTGATTATTTTATAATTCAGCGCAGTAAATGCAGAAGAACTACCTGTTTTATTTTCAATTCGGAATTTATAAGCGCTTCCCATATGTTACCCATCTCTCATAGATTTCTTTTCTTTATTTTAGTTATTTGTTGAGAAGAAAAAGCAAGCAAAATAACTTTGGATCTTTGAATAGTTTTCAAACTACTAATTAAGTATTCCCCTTTAAGAAAAGGAAGGCTCAGGTGGTCGCAGGTGGCTCAAAAGGGGCAATTTTATAAGTCGCACGTGAACCATTTATCCTGCTGAAGAACCACTCTGAAAATTTTCGTCGTTTTCAAAAACACATTGTAGTATATCTGAAAGTGAAATAGTCGGTTGTTCTACCAATTTCAACCATCGCTTATTTTTTGTTTTGTGGCTGTTGCAGATATCCTTTTAATGACTTGGAGCACGCATCGCTTTTTGCGAAAATCTCGCGCGGACACTTTGTGATTCCTGAATACCTGTCGTCGCGTGCCAGGTGCCTGATAATGTCCCTGTTGAGACGCACGCCCTCCGAACGCATCACCTCCGAAGACATTTTCTGCCATCCGTGGTTATCGCGCGAAGAACGCGACTTCCACGCGACCGATCAACAAGTTCCAGTATGCAGTCTGTACGACGACGAATAATTGTGATTGATTTCTCCTATTTAGAAAACAAATTCAAACGGACGTGCAAAGATTAGATGAAACAAAGGGAGCTGTGTATAGAATTAAGAGGTTTATTTTTACTCCTACAACTAAATCAGGCAATTTATTTTATTTTATATTATTTTTTTTTTTTAATTGTTTTCAAATTTTTTGCCACTTTGAAGGGCGAGTTAAATTTCGGTTTTTTTTTTCTACTGTTTACTAGAACAGAGTTATCTTTTTCTTTAATAATAATTTCTCTTGTTTTCATTTTCAATTTGCTGATAAATTTGTAGGATTACTAATGTGTTAGATATTTTGCAAAAATGAGGAAACGCATCACGATTTTTAATACATTCAGAGAGCGCGCTAAGAGTATTTATTGTTTTCTTTCAAGAAGAAGAAAAAAGACTGAGACCGTTTTTATTTTAGGTTTTATTATTATTGATTAATTATTTATATTTATATAAATATTATTGAAAACAATCATCATGTGAAATTTATTAATTTATTGCTTATTCCCCTTTGCGGAATTTTACTTGAAAAAAAAAAAAAGAAAATAAAAACTAACAAAAATTGCATTTTCAGTTAAAAAAACAAAAAACAAAATTGAAAGAAAATCTATTTGAATGATGCTGTTTGATCTATATATTTTTTGTTTTTGTTTTATTATTATTAATTAATAATAGTGTAATAATCGTGATGCATCTTGAATAATCTATGTGATCTCGGTCAAATTGACGTGTTTTTTTTTTTTTGTAATTATAAAATGCGATATAAGAACTTTTAATGTTTTACTATACTTTTGTCTCAATTTGGCCATTTAAACACACATCCACAAACCCACACAAACACAAACAAACACATTGTTTTACTTTGTAATTTGTATAGTATATAGTTTTTAAAGAATCCTAATCTACTTTTAAGAATGTGTATATGATGTAAATAGCATTTATGCATAGAAATGAGAAGTCGTTACGGTTAAAAATGAAAAAAAACTTGATAAATAACAATCAAAAAATACTTGCAACTACTTTTTTTTTATCATTCTTGGCCTAGTTCCTTATCAACCATTGCAAAAATACAGGGAAAACTTGAAATAAGAATTATAATTACGTTGTGCAAACAAACAAAAAAAATGAAATCTCTAAAGGAATTATCTTTAGATTTTCAAAACTTTAGTTTTAAGGTTCATTGATCTATCGAGTGACGTTTTTAATTAATTATTTATTTATCGCGTTTTAATTCTGCCAAATCGAAATTAAATTTGCAAATTAAAACCTGATACAATTATAATTAATTATAATTTTTTGAATTTATTAATTAATTCTTTCAAATTTTAGGTTTAATTAAAAGGAATAAAAGCCACTAATTAGTGGCCCTGGCAACGAACTTTTTCAAGGTAATTTCAACAGTTTGAAATTTTCATTTGATGCTCTGATGGATAAAGAGAAAAATTATGGATATGGAAATTATTTAAACAAATCTCTTGAAATCGCAAATGTTAAGCGTTATTTGTTCAGCTTAAAAAAAGCTAAAAGTGTTTGGTTTTTAAATTTAAATCAAGCTTAAAAAGAATTGCAGCAAATGAACAGTACCAACAAATAATAAAATTGAAAACGAAAATGGCATCGGTAAGAGCAACATCAGCAGCAGCAGCAAATCTCTGTGTATTTAGTAGTGTTGGGCAGTGACACAAGTGTATAAAGGTTTCCCAACACTTGCATCACACACTGATATTGCATTGAGTAATAATATTATACCTGTCAAGGTTAACTATATACACACACACTTTAAGCACACTTAAATAATACATAAGCTGTAGAGGTAGTATTATCATATTGGATCAACGACAGCGGCATTGTACTGATTTTAAATTCAGTAAGGTAGATTGCAATTTTGCGTCGTATAGAGCGGTATTTCAGTGATTTGAACGCTTTGAATATGCGGTAAAGAAGGTAACCCTATGACCTTTTCTTCTTGAGAAAAGAACAAGAACACACCCGTACTGGTGCTCTGGTGCGATACACATTCGATCAACTTACAGCAGACGCAATTTTGTTTAATTATAATTGTGTACGCATAAATACCGAACGTTCCCATTTAAAGTGACGCCTAAATTGCGTAATATTGTTTCTCTAATTCAAATAAACGAATCTAAGGGCAAGTCCCCTCTAGCACATTATTGCTGCATTTCATAATACATACATACTATACTATGCTAACTGCAATTTTACTTACACTTACACATACGTAAATTGTAGTTGTTCAAGCCGGTTGATACAAATACCTTGTTACACAATTGAAATATGATAACCTTTTCCTTTTATTTGCACTTTTCGTTCGCGCTTTCAGTCTGCTCACTTTTTTTTTGCGCTTAATATTCTTATCATCTAATTTCGTTTCGTCATTTCTATTTTTTTTTTTTCGGTTTAGATTTACTGGTTTTAATTATTTTTCATTTATTTTAATTTACATCATATAGCGCTAAAAATGGAAAATTGGCCATAACTTGGCCAAAAATGGTCCGATCATTGCAAAAGTTGGCTTGTATGTTATCAACTGGACTGACAATCGAATGCAATTTGTTTGAAATTTTTATCTTGTCCCGTTCAAAATTTCATTTTTTGAAGCTGATTTTTTTCAAAAAATTGCCCCCAACTTGTACAAAAGTTGCCCAATTGTCATGAATTTTGGCCAAATGGTGGTCGTATAAGTTTTAAATACTTTACAATTCATTTTAAATTTTTCAGAGGTATTTAAAAAAACTCAAAGGAAAATTTCATATTTTTCAAGACTATAAAATATGAAAATTGGCCATAACATGGCCAAAAATGGTCCGATCATTGCCAAAATTGGCTAGTAAGTTATCTATTGGACTGCCAATCGAATGCAATTTGTTTGAAATTTTTATCTTGCCGCGTTCAAAATTTCATTTTTTGAAGTTGATTTTTTTCAAAAAATTGCCCCCAACTTGTACAAAAGTTGCCCAATTGTCATGAATTTTGGCCAAATGGTGGTCGTATAAGTTTTAAATACTTTACAATTCATTTTTAATTTTTCAGAGGTATTTAAAAAAACTCAAAGGAAAATTTCATATTTTTCAAGACTATAAAATATGAAAATTGACCATAACTTGGCCAAAAATGGTCCGATCATTGCCAAAATTCGCCAGTAAGTTATCAATTGGACTGCCAATCGAATGCAATTTGTTTGAAATTTTTATCTTGCCGCATTCAAAATTTCATTTTTTGAAGTTGATTTTTTTTTCAAAAAATTGCCCCCAACTTGTACAAAAGTTGCCCAAATGTCATGAATTTTGGCCAAATGGTGGTCGTATAAGTTTTAAATACTTTACAATTCATTTTAAATTTTTCAGAGGTATTTAAAAAAATTCAAAGGAAGATTTCATATTTTTCAAAACTGTAAAATATGAAAATTGGCCATAACTTGGCCAAAAATGGTCCGATCATTGCCAAAATTGGCTAGTAAGTTATCAATTGGACTGCCAATCGAATGCAAATTGTTTGAAATTTTTATCTTGTCCCGTTCAAAAGTTCATTTTTTGAAGTTCATTTTTTTCAAAAAATTGCTCTTAACTTATTTCAAAAGTCCCCAATTGCCCTGAAATTTACCCATATGATGGTTGTATAAATGTTAATCAATTTACAATTCATTTTAGATTTTTTTAAACTCTTTAAAAGAATTGATTAGAAAATTTCATATTTTTTTCATTTATTTTTAGTAATTTCACTTACTATTTTAATAGTAACTAACGGTTCACTTCATTAAATAAATGAAAAAAAAAGATAACAATAATTTCCTCTGTCACTTTAGAACATCACTTAAATTACCTTGAATTGTTTGCGAACAAAGCCACTTGTAAAATGAACATTCTGTAATTTTATTGTTACTTTAATCGGGAGATAAAATGGTGAAAGAGATGCTTCACAAAACTTCAATTTGAAGCGCTTGAATAAACACTTGAACAAGAAGACAGTAAGTGAATCTGATCAATGAAAGTAATAAACCTTAGCAACAGGCAACAAAGAGTTGCTTATAATTTAATTTATTTCTTAATAATTAATTTAGTTAAATAGCACCAAAATTAAATTCGATTTGGTTTAATGTCCTTTGCTAGAAAAAAAAAGCAGAAATGGCGCAGCAAATTAAAAATTACAATTAGTTTTGAAATTATAAATTAAATACATATTTTTTTTATTATTTATATAAAGCAGAAAAACAAATAATAATAATTCAGAGCGAACGCACAGAAAATATTTATATTTTGTTAGCGATTTTCTCCTTAGTTTGCTCAATTTTCTGAACAGTAAACACGCCGGCCAACAACCTTGCACTTTGATTCTCTGGATACTTCTTGTTCTCGCAGAAATACATATAAGGTAAACGTAGAATCCAATAGGCGGCTTGTGTAAGTGTCGAAGGGCCTTCCAAGGTGGGCACAAATAGCGGTCCGTTTGCTTCCGGTTGCACCTGCACTTGGAAAAATATTTAAAAAGAAAATTCGTAATGATAACGAGATTGTGTTGTGTGTTTACCCGGGGATTTATTTTGACGTGAACAGCAGCTTTAGGTGTTACCACATGTAATCTCATTAACTGAGCCGTAATTGTAATAGTTCCGCGTCCGCACGGGCAAGCAAAATATAACGGCATATCAGACTCAGCCACTCTTTGCCCTTTGTCCTTTACTAAACTGCCAGGAGATGCTTTTAGAATCTTATCAGGAGCCGCTAACATAAATCTGAAATTCATATTAATTATTTATGTTAATCTATAGAAATTTATTTCTCTTTATTTTCAAAATAGGAAATATTTTAAAATGATAATGATGTCTTTACCTGTGGCCTCTGGGACACTCGTATTCGAGCCCAATAAAAACCTTAACAGTAAATTGTTGCCATTTAGTTTTGCCATCTTTCTGCTTGTGCTTGTGATGATCGAATTGGTCTTCGGCGTTTTGTTGAGGTTTTGAATGCACTTGCACGTCCCACGGCAATAGGAAATTAGTGTTGGGCCAAAAACCCGGCTGATGGTTTTCAGGTAGACCCATATTGTGACTGTACAACGAGCTGGCTCCGTAATAAACCAAAGACCAACTCGAATACTCCGGCAGATATTCGTTAGCAATTGATATGTACAGCATATGTGGTAAAATCGGTTTTGCCACTTCATCCTTATCACATTTTTCCGCACTTTTAATAAAATCCTTAACGGATTTTTCAAATGTTGGAAAAATAATGCGCTCACTTTTGCCGCACGTGCACTCTTGACCAATGCTATTATAAAACACATAATTTGCTTCTTTAGCATTGTACGGGTCTTCTCTGGAGCCTTGTTTTCTACCGCAATCGCAGACACCTAACAGTTCATTATTTTAATTATTGTTTTTTTTTAGTGTTTTAAAGAAAACAAAAAATTGTACCTATGTAAAGAACTCCGCTGTTGTGTTCTTGGTCCTCGGAGTGATCTTTGGGCATCGAACAAGGATTGCCCTTTAATGATAGAAACTCACAAAGTTGTCGCCCGTTTTCCCAATAATTTGTGCATTCTTTCACCAGTTGTTCGCTGTATTTTTGGAACATGGGGCCTCTGGCTTGGGCACTAAAGAGTGCTAACGCAAATCCCAGTCTTGTTTCGTGCATTGCACTAGTGTAACGGACACTTAGTCCCTCCTGATACCTTGCCAAAGCCATTGGCAATACTTTCAAGCATCTTTGCTCGGAAAATCGGGATTCTATGCACAGGCCATGGAATGGCTCTTCTTCTTTAAGCATTTCGCTAATTGTTTCTGCTGCTGTGACCCAATTGGATAATTTGGGCAGCTGGAATTATTATTTTTTTAATATAATTGGGCAAATTTCATTACTAGAATTTCCCCAATACATTTTTTTAAAGGAAAATTCGTCATAACTTAGTCGAAAATAGCCGGATCATTACCAAAATTGGACTGCAAGTTATTAATTAGTTAACTAATCTATTTGTATTTGTTAGAAATTTTTATCTAGTCCCGTTCAAAATTTCATTTTTTGGAATTGATTTTTTTCCAAACAATTGCCCCCAACTTATTCAAAAATGGCCCAATTGTTGTGAAATTTTGCCAAAGGGTGGTCGTATAAATGTTAATCGCTTTATAATTCGTCTCTGATTTTTAGCAAGTCTTTAAAAAAATTCATTGGAAAATTTCATATTTTCCAAAACTGGTAAAGTTGAAAATCGGCCATAACTTGGCCAAAAATGGTGCGATCTTCATCAAAACTGGACTGTAAGTTATTAATTGGGTTGCCAATCGATTGCAATTTGTTTGAATTTTTTATCTTGTCTCGTTCAAAATTTCATTTTTTGAACTTGATTTTTTTCAAAAATTTGCCACTATCTTATTCAAAAGTGGCAGAATTGTCATGCAATTTTCCTAAGAGGTAGTCGTATAAGTGGTTATCACTTTACAATTTAATTTAAATTTTTAACAAGCTTTGTATAAAAATTAATTAAAATTTTCAAACTTCTATAGCTGGTTTTGAGGAAAAATAAACAAATCAATTACAGTCAACTTCATCAGAATATTTTCTTAAGAAAAGCTAATTACTTGCCTCGAAATGTGAAGTCACATCGTCAAACCCTTTATTTTGTGCAATATCAATGTGTTTTTGTAGAAATTTTTGGAAACTATTGGCATCTTCAGAATAATCGTAAAATGGAGACTCCAATTGAACTGCATTTCCAGGTTGACAATCGCTAATTAAACCTTTAACAGCAAAAGCTAAAGCATCAAACGGCTTTTCAGTACAAACATAAACAAATTCCTCGTTCATTGGCACAGTGAACAAACACCAACTTCTAAAAACGAAACAAAAAATAATTAATTACTTCTATACTTTTTCCAATCAATCATACTTATTATGACTAATTATCCTGGCCTTTCTTAATATTTGATAAATTCTGTCCTCCAAATTGTGCTCAAATATCTTAACATTGCTAATGCCCTTCGGGCACTTTTCAAAATAGAATATAATTCTAGGAGTAGCTGGCCTTCCATTTTTAATCCATTCTGCACTAAGACTTTCATCTTGTCCTAATTGCAGAGACAATTTATCGGTCAGTGATTTGCTCATGGATTCAACCACTTTAAAATACTGGATATAATTAGTATCAAAGTGGGAAGAAGGGTGTGACACCACAACTATATGGCTGAGATGAAATAAGAGGAATAATGTTTTTGCAAAAGAACTTCGAACTTCATTGAAGATGTATAAGAAATCATCATTCTCTTGATTCTCTTGGTATTCTTTACAGATTTTCTCAAAATTTTTATAAAACATATCACTATCTAAGAGTGTGTAAGCATGTAGATAAATTATCTTTGCTTTTGGGTCATAGTATCCATTTACTGTGGCCTACAACAGCAACAATTAGTAAATCATTTAGCTGGATTAATTTTCTACTTTATCAACTGAAATTTTCCTGCTAAACATTCTGCCCAAAGTTTTAATTTTGAGCCCTTTAGCGCTAAAAGCAGTCTTTCCAATAATTGAAATAATTGTTATGTTTTCGTCAGCATAATTATTTAACTCTCTAAAATTAATGTCTCATTAGAAATGTTAACAAATTATATATTTAAAGCTTACAGTAGGCGTCCTACATTTGGGAATGAAAATTTATTGGTTTCAGTCATTGTAAACTTTTTAATTTAAAAAAATTGTTGATTTTTTAACAATTTATTGTTAATTATAACCTACAACCTTAAATTTAGTTCTGAATTTAGTTCCTTTTTCTTCACCAGATTAGACAACTGTAAAGTCTAATTTTCCCTCGATTTCTTTAGTATTTTAATCGCTGATATTGCTCTAAAAATAGCGAAAAGGGGTCTGTACATGAACTGAATAACTTAAATGACATAATTTTTAATTGTTTAAGCTATTAATTGCAATTTTAAATTGGGAAAAACCTTAGAAAAGTTAATTTTGCAATTCCCTTTTCCAGAGACATTTGAAATTTGAGGAACTAGAAAGTTACTAAATAATTCAGGGACTTTAGTAATGTTTAAGTTGGTAACCAAAGTTTCTAAATTGTACGCATAACCTAAAAATTTAAGAAACAAAAAGTTGTTACTGGTAAGTATTTTTAAAGTAATTATTAGAAATACTAATAAAATAATTAATTATTTGTGTATTTTCCAGTAAGTGGATGTATACTACTTTATCATCAGTAGGAATCCATAGCACAGAAGATCTAAATATAATTGTTTTTCATTTTATCTAAAGAATTTCTCAATTTTTTTTTAACAAAAATGTCTTTGCCAAACAACATTATCCAACAGCCTCAAAACATCGTCATCAACCAAGTGCCTATGCAGCATACAATCATGACCAATGTCTCTGCTGCTGGAAACAATGGCATTCCAATTGCTACTGCTGTATCTCATCCTGTAATGGAACAGGTAACTGAAATAAAACCCAGCGGAATCATCATGGACTCTTTGCCTGCATTAGCTGCTAGTCAGAGTATCGTCAATGTGCAAACGGTACCCATACAAAACTCAACAAGCCCTGTTAAATTAGTTCATAGCAACAACACTTCTACAAGTGCTGGTCCTGAAACAGTAATTTTAATAATTGTTTTCATTAGAAATAATAATAATAATAATTAATTTTATTTTGTAGCTGATATCAAAAACACGTATGGCTGATTTAATAAGGGACATTGACCCCAATATTTACATGGAAGATGATGTAGAGGAAATACTGTTGGGTTACATCGATGAATTTGTTGACAGGGTTTTAAATGGAGCTTGTATCATTGCCAAGCACAGGAAGAGCAGTAATATTGAAGTGAAAGATGTCCAACAATTTATAAGTAATGCTTTATTAATTATTCTTATGTTTCATTTTGAGTTGATAATTTTTAATAATTAAAATTTAACTTTTCAGATAGAAATTACGCAATGTGGGCTCCTGGTTTGGGCACTGATGAATTGCGCCCTTATAAGCGCAGTCTTACAACAGAGTCGCATAAGCAGCGCCTGGCTTTGATAAGAAAGGCTTTAAAGAAGTATTAAGTCGGTTTAATTTTTGGCTTATCGTGTCGTAAAATTTAATTTTGTCTAGATTTTTTTTTGATGGCGGAATACAAAATGTTGACACGTCTCGATAGCACTCTTTTTACTTGATTTTATTTTTTTCGGTAATTATGTATGAGTAAAATGCTGGTTTATATTTTATATGTTCTAATAATAAATATCTACTGTGTCCAATGGATTTGCTTTTAATTTCCTTAGCTTATAAGTTATTTAAAAAAATTCATTGGCAAATTTCATATTTTTCAAGACTGTAAATAACTTGGCCAAAAATGGTCCAATCATTGCCAAAATTGGCTAGTATGTTATCAACTGGACTGCCAATCGAATGCAATTTGTTTGAAATTTTTATCTTGTCCCGTTTAGAATTTCATTTTTTGAAGTTGATTTTTTTCAAAAAATTGCCCCTAACTTGTACAAAAGTTGCCCGATTGTCATGAATTTTGGCCAAATGGTGGTCGTATAAATTTTAAATACTTTACAATTCATTTTAAATTTTTCAGAAGTATTTTAAAAAATTCAAAGGAAAATTTTATATTTTTCAAGACTGTAAAATATGAAAATTGGCCATAACTTGGCCAAAAATGGTCCGATCATTGCCAAAATTGGCCTGTAAGTTATTAATTGGACTGCCAATCGATTACTATTTGTTTTATGATTTTATCATGCCGCGTTCAAAACTTCATTTTTTATTTAATTAATTAATATAATAATAAGTATCTACTTAATCTAATTTACTTTATTTTTAGTTTCCTTAATAATCCTAATTATTAATAAATTATTGTACTAAAACAATAAAGATTTTCACCACAATGGAAGAGAATTGCAATTAATTCGCCCGTGTAAATAAGTAAGTAAAGAGAAGTTAAATTTAGAAAAACTTTTGCAATTGTGCCAAGAACCGAGAAATGCGCAACCCGTTCACCACAAAGGACCACCTGAGAGTTTTCCTTCATTGTCCTGCGGGACTGCGGGAAAACCATGGCCTCTTTTTCCCCTCAGTAAAATGTTTTTTCGCTGGTCTATAGGACTGGTAAGCCTTAAATTATTAATTTTAAATATCAATAATTTACAATACATCATTAGATGAATTGATTTTCTTGTAATTCTAATTGTGTGACAGCTTTCCACATTTTCCCATTTTCCTAACCTATACTTATTTCCAGGATTTTCCTTGACGAAAAAGGAAAACTCACTTTAAAATTTGGTCGCGTTTTAAATGGTTTTAAATAGAGCGGGAAATATAAAATTTTCGATTCAGTTGGATGTCGCGTCCGTCTCTACGTAAGTTACCTTGGCTTTCGAAGAACATTTGTTTTTATTTATTGCAGCTCACGGTTTTTCTATTCGGTACAGTGATGTGATGTAATAAGTTTCATTGTACCTACATACATCAGTATTCCTCCAATACTACACAGCACTTGTTTCAAACTAATAGCTAATATTATGCGAAAGCAAATTAGGTGACGGCACTTTAGTTTGATTTGAGCGGTCGAACTGTAAAGAGCGGTTTATTGTTAGCTGCAAGTTAAATTTTACCGAGACCCGTTTTGTATTTATTCTGAATAAAAGTGTGTAAGTAATTTGAAGTAAGTTTCGTCCTTTAATTGTCCTCAATTTTGTCCTTACGGTTTGCTTTTACTTTGCTGACACACCTGCTTTTACTTACAATTTATTTGCTCCTTGCAAATATTTATAATTCTTTTTTTTTTTTTTTTGTAATATACTAAGTGACTAATTGTTTATTTGTTTATTGCTGCAATTTATTTACAAGCTGTATGCTCATTTTTAATGAAAATATTTAATTATTAAGTTTTAGCCTCTGAAGAAAATATTAAACAGTTTCCTACATTGTTTTTTTATTTATTTATTAAATTGAAAAGAATTTGTTAACTTAAAAATTCTATTCAGAAGTAATTTATTATTTTAAAATTATGAACTTTCCATTAATTACTGTTAATGGCTTGAAAACAATAGCTATTGATTTTTAAGTATTAATTTATGTTCTAATTTATTGTTGATTGGTCTAATACAACATATAGAAGTAATCAGTATTAGATAACAAATTATTTTTTTACGTAAAAAGAACAAAATCGATTTGCAAAATTTTCCTATTCATTTACTGTTCACGTGTTGTTTTCTATAAGCGAAATTTAATTTCCAGTTCCTATTTTTCTTACGAAATTAAAGTGGAGATAAGCTGAAAGTCTGCAATAATCAATTTAATTTTTAATGATTATTTTTTTGTAAAATTAAAATGTATTTTATTATTATTTTTGTTGGCCCCTACTTACTGAAAGTCTTGCTTTTCAAAAATGTTTTGAATTTCGCGGTTAAATCTTTAATGGAGTCCTTACAGATATGGCGCCATATTTAAAATCATAATTAGTTTATAAAACTTATTGATTTTTTTCAAATATTAGGAAAACGTCATAGATAATAATGATATAATATTGCTATTAATGTACATTCTCTACTATATTAGAGTTTTCCTTCTTATCAAACATTTTATTATCTATCTTTTGACATCGAATCGGCATTGAGCTTCCATAAACAATAATTAGTAATAATAACTGTTTTATTTCAGATAATTACACTAGTGATGGCCACAAAATTTGGAAGGTACGCTGTGGGTGCCCTGGGCGGCACATTCGGAGCGTGCTTTACCGCTTATTATTTACTTAGAAGTGATAAGGACTCAAGGGTAACATTTATTATTACAGCATTTAAACTTTAAAACTATTTAAATACTTTAAAAGCATTCATCATACTATAAATTGATTTACTTTTTACTCTCTAAAATAAGTATTTATTTAATTAAAAAAAAAAAGGAAAACCCAATTGGCCTATAGAAAAAATAAATTTCCAGTGGGCTGTAATTGCAGCAGAAGAAAGAAGGAAACGCACAAAAAGACCATTACCGAAACGCGAAGAGCAAATAAAGTCTTTGCAAACGGAAGCCTTCGATGTCCTTATAATTGGCGGAGGAGCAACGGGTTCCGGGTGCGCCTTAGATGCAGTGACAAGGGGCCTGAAAACGGCCCTTATAGAAGCTGACGATTTCTCCAGCGGCACATCAAGTCGCAGCACTAAGCTAATTCATGGCGGTGTAAGGTACTTGCAGAAAGCCATTATGCAATTGGACTACGAGCAGTACAAAATGGTCAAGGAGGCCCTTAATGAAAGGGCCACTTTACTGCACGCGGCCCCGCATTTGGCACATCCGTTGCCCATTATGTTACCTGTCTATCAGTGAGTATAAGTTTATGGTACGTTTTCTCTATATAGAAAAAGGATTTTCTTCTCAGATGAACCTGTAATGTAGGACTTTGATTAGAATTTTTTTGCTCTTAATTTGCGCGCATGTTGTTTTCTAAATTGCATAATTATTAAATTTCTATTTGCTGCAGTTGCAAATTGTAAATAGGAATTTGACCTATGGTTTGTTGTTTGTTGTTTTTTTTAGATGGTGGCAAGTGCCGTATTATTGGTTCGGCATCAAAATGTACGATTTGGTGGCTGGCACGAAAACCGTAAGAGGGTCCTATTTATTGTCCAAGAAAAATGCCGTGGAATTGTTCCCTATGTTGAGAGGGGACAGGTTATGTGGTGCCATTGTATATTATGATGGTAATTTTTATTTTACAAGTTTTTCGCACTTTTCTAGTGAATTTAGAGTTTTCATTCAGTCAATTCAGACTTTAATCCATCTGATAATAATTATTTGAAATTGCACTTCTTGATTTTTATTTATTTATAATAAAAATAATAACTAAGTAAATTTAATGCTTTAATAGTTAATTAACTGATTAAATTAAGGTAATATGTTTAATTAATCAATTACTAAATTTGAATTAAGTTAATTTAATTTAATTCCTATTATAATATTCTGCTCTGCTAATTTCTTTTATTCACCTAATAAGATGATAATTACTTAAAAAACTAAACAGGATTTTTCTTAAGGCCTTAAGGCTTAATTAAATTATTTAGTTTTTTGTATTTTTCAAAGGCCAACAGGACGACGCCCGAATGAATTTAGCAATCGCCTTAACAGCCACGCGACATGGAGCAACAGTTGCAAATCACGTGAAAGTAACAGGACTTTTAAAGCAGAAAGGGGAAGACGGCATAGAGAAAGTTTGCGGCGTGGAAGTGAAGGATGAACTGACGGGAAAAGAATGGAGCATCCCTGCAAAGTGCGTAATCAACGCCACAGGGCCCTTTACAGATTCGATTCGTTCGATGGACAATCCGGCAGTGAAAGCCATTTGTTCGCCCAGCAGTGGCGTCCACATTGTCCTGCCAGGATACTACAGTCCCGAACAAATGGGCCTCCTGGATCCTTCGACAAAGGACGGTCGTGTTATATTCTTCCTGCCGTGGCAAAAGCAAACTATTGCCGGGACAACGGACTTACCCTGCGAAATTACCCACAATCCCAAGCCAACCGAAGATGAAATTATGTTCATTTTAGAGGAAATTAAAAATTACCTTAATCCAGACATTGAAGGTACTTTCTTTATTTTTGAATTTAATTATTAATTTATTGAATTTTAATTCAATTAATTTTATTTCGCATTTTTAGTGAGAAGAGGAGATGTTTTATCTGCTTGGAGCGGCATAAGGCCTCTGGTATCCGATCCAAATAAACCGGATACGCAGTCTTTGGCGCGCAATCATATTATTCACGTTAGTGATTCGAATTTAATTACAATTGCCGGTGGCAAGTGGACCACTTATAGATCAATGGCTGAAGAAACCATTGATGCTGCTATTAAATGTATGAATTAATTATTATTTATTTAATTTGTGTTTTTAAATTCTAATTTTGGGTTTCTTTTAGCCTGCAATTTGGAACCTAAATTTTTTATGAGCCAAACTGAAGGTCTTCTGATGGAAGGCGCCCATGGATGGACACCTACAATGTACATAAGGCTTGTCCAGGATTTCGGTTTGGAAAGCGAAGTCGCTCAACATTTAGCTAATTCCTATGGAGATCGTGCTTTTGCTGTGGCGAAATTAGCAACAATCACTGGTGATTATATTCTTTACTTCCTTTTCTTTTCTTTTTTTGTTTGTTTTTGTTTGTTTTATTATTATTTTATTCACTTTTTATAATTTATTCGTTAGAAATTTCTTGTAATAGTTTGTTTGTTTTTTTAGGAAAGCGTTGGCCTATAATTGGCAATAAAGTACATCCAGAATTTCCCTACATCGACGCGGAAATTCGGTACGGTGTTCGCGAGTATGCCATGACTGCCATCGATATGATTGCCAGAAGATTGAGATTGGCTTTCTTAAATGTGCAAGCAGCTCAAGAGGCTCTTCCATTTGTAATAGATATCATGGCTGAAGAACTCGGCTGGAATGAAGGTTGAATTTCTTTCTTATTTTCATTTCTTTAATTAACTTTAAAGAATTTTTAAAAAGCTGGAATTTTTTAATCCGTCGATCATTTTAAATTCTTTTAGTATTTTAAATGAACAGCACTTTAATTTACTATAAATTTGTTCCAACAGCTGAAAAAAAGAAGCAATACACCCAAGCCACTGACTTTCTGCAGTACGAAATGGGTCAAATGGTGAATAGGGCCAGTCGCGACAAGATTCCAATCAATTTAAGCAAAGACGAAATTCAAACGTACATCAAACGGTTCCAGATAATCGATAAGGATAGAAAAGGATACGTTTCCATTAACGATATCCGAAGAAGTCTTAAGGTAAAAAGAAAAAAAAAAACTTAATTCTATTTATTTTTATTTATTAATTACTGAATTTTTCTCGTGTTGAGTTTTTTTTTATAATGAAACAAAAAGAAAATAATAATTAACGAAAATGTGACTGTTAGCATTCAGGAATTAGGCTCAACGACAACGATTTGCACATCTTGTTATCAGACATAGACACACAGTACAATGGCCAATTAGAATTATCTGATTACTTGCAAGTAAGTAAATTGAACAGGTATTTATTGTGGTTTTGTCGTATTGTAGATACACGGTGAAAAAGAGGTTCCCGGTGAGGAACTACATGAAATATTGAGGGAAATTGATACAAATATGAATGGTCAGGTTGAACTTGATGAATATTTACAGGTCAGCATTTAAATAATGATTTTAAATGAATTAATTGTAGTGGTTGAGTTTCTCTTCTCGCATTTTTTCTTTTGTTTGATTTATTTAACTTAATTATTAATTTATTCTTGGTAGATTATTTGAAAAGAATGAATTGCATGATTTTCTAATGCATTTTTGTTTTGCTTTTTATATTTAAAAGTTGTTTTTTATTTTAATTTTAATATGTAAAATACGTTGAATCTTTTTTCATTTGGTGTGGTAATTTAAAAAATTGTCTTAAGTAATTTAGTGGTGCGGTTTTCTTTAGTTGTTTTAACGTTATTAATTTAAAATATTATTATTAACTAAATACCGATGGAAATTTCTTTAAAAAAAAAATATTCTCTTAATTAATTTTGCCTTAAAGTATTTTTGTTTTATTGGTTTGGGTGTTTGTAATTTTAAACAATTCCAAGTAGCCTCTTAAAATTAAATTGAATTATTTCTGCAAATAACATACTTATAATTAATTTATTTAGTTGACTAATCTTATTTGTATTTCCTAGATGATGTCCGCTATAAAGTCAGGCCACATTACCTATTCAAGATTCGCACGAATGGCTGAACTGGAAGAGGAGCAACACGAAAAGGAGATCCTCAAGAAGAAAATATCAGTGGAAAGGAGCGGCGGCGGCGTTTAAGAAAAAACAAGTACACAGTAATTACAAAAAAGAAGAAGAAACAATCAAACAAACAAAACAAAAAAACACAGCAAATGTTATGCAAAAATAAAAAATATCCCTTGTTTATAAAGTAGGAGTACGTCTGTACCAAAATCTAGCGCGATAATCATCGGAGCAAGTAAGAAAAGCTGCGTGGGTGGGCGAATGGGCAATCAATCTAACAGCTCCGTTGTGTCCTAAAGACATGAGCTGTTTGCGCGAAGCATTCCGCGAATTCCAAGCGCACAACGAAGTGGTCGCCTCGTCAGGAAAGAGGACATAGTCTTCGGTATGATTAAAAACAGCTTGCGCTTCGTACTCTTGCTTGCCAGTGGTACCGGCTCCGGTGTAAGCAATTAAGCAGCGACTGGTAGTGAGCTCCCACAATTTGCAAATCGAATTTTTGCCGGCACTTAGCAGATATTTGCCGTTTTTCGAAAATAACACCGAGCACACTTCCATGCCGTCGTGCGCCTTTGCAAACGTATTGATGCATCTGTTGGAGACGCCGTCCCACAGCTTGATGCTGCCGTCTCTGCTGGCCGAGGCGAAGATGCGCGCATCTTGAGACCACTTTAAAGAAGTCACGCCCGATGTATGCTGATGCGAAGGGATGCTGCAAACGAAGCATTGCGTTGTATTTGCATCGTACAGCCTTATGACGGGATGCTGCGTTCCTACAATTAGGAAATCGCCGCCTGGATGAAACGAAATGCATTTTATCGATTCGGCTTCCTGAAAATTACAAATTTAGGTACTCTTTTCTTTCGTTTTACTAGAGACTTTAGATTTTGTAATGTTAAACAAAACTTACGGTAATAGTTTTGAATGCTTTCTTAACACTTGCTTTGGAAATATCAAAGAATTTAACGGTGTTATCGCGCGAACCAGATACCAGAATCGGTTCTTTTGGATGAAATTCCAGAGCTGTTACTTCTTCCATGTGGTCATACAATGTTCTAATGACTGGATGGCCCTGTTGTTCGCCTCTTGAAGGGTCTATTTCATCTGGAGCTGACTTTGCCAGCATTCTATCTACATCTAAGATCTAAAATATTAAATTATTAATATCTACATTAACATTTCTTTAATAAAAACAAATACCTTAATGCTAGCATCAACACTACCAGTAGCTATTAACTGACCATCATTGGAAAAGCAACCAGCTCTGCAATTTCCTTTGTGTGAAGTAACATAGGCAGTTTCATAAAAAGCTGGTTCTGGTGCTGGTGTCATAGAATCAGTCTCAAATTCCAAATCTTTAAAAAAGTTTCATATTTAGCCTGCTACAATATATAAATATTAAGTAAATTACCAAGTCCGGGGCCTATATCATTATTTCCAATGCCAGAATTTAGAGGTCTGTCTTTACGGTCTGGTTCATGTTCCAGGCCAGCAATTAGCAAATGCAGAAGTCTGTCACTGGGCGAACAAGGGGGATCTGCCATCACAGCATTGGATAAATTAGTTCCAAGAGTTTGGTGACCATCATAATATAATTGACTATAAAGTAAGAGAAAATCAATTATAGAAACAGTAGTTAGGATCAATTTCTTATTAATTGTTATAATAATTTACCTTATCATAAGTCTGTAAAGTAATTCCTTGCTTTTTATAAGGTTTCTTGGATTTACGCTGTCTTCTCTCATGGTTTTTGCTCTGGTTTTTGCTTTAAATTATCTGCTTTCCTTTGCCTTTTAATTGTTAAAACTTTAATAACAATAATTGGTTATGTTTTCGGCGTCCTTAATGCCAGTGTTAGGCATCCCACAGCATTTTTGCGCGTCTTCTGTTAAAAAAGAAATCTCAGGCTAATTAGGCACTAATTAATTAAGCCAGATAAATTCAACGTCGAATTCTGGTATAATATTGTAGTTTTCCTGTTGGATTTCTGACGAGTAATTTTAAATTGAAATTTGAATTTGAAATAATTCAAATTTCCCACCTCTTTGAGGAATTTTTTGGTACGACCCCTAGCGACTGAAAATGGAACTCATTTTAAAGTAAGCTGTGATACCGACATAACCTCAAAATTTTGTGCACTGCTCTTCAACACAAAATGTAAATAAAGCCTTAAAAGCATTAAATGCTTAAGAATTTAAGGCATTACTTTTAGTTTTACATAAAATAGAGTGCCCACTACAAAAATCATGGCATTGGCAGCTCCCAATCCATTGGATGTTGTGGTAAGTTGTAAAAGATCAATTAGCAACTTAGTGCGATATGTGTTTTTGTTTTAGTCTTCTTGGACTTTCAGTTTAAAACGCATAGCCGCTTGAATAACGATACTTCTGATCAGTATAATAGTTCTTTCAACTTGTTGGCTGCTTCCAGTAGATATGTTTTACTTTTCGTTGGCACTAATTCCAATAATTTAAAAAATAAGGTAATTAAAGCTATTTGTTAAAATATTTTTATTAATATTTTTTATTTATACTTGAGAAAGAAAAATTCGTGAAGGAAATCCGTTTACCAGCTACAGCACACGTAAATTTTGAGAAGCCGAAAGGAATATAATAATTTCCAATGTCTTCACAGCATGTGAAAGCAATGGATCACTTGGAAACTATGAATTTAAAGTGGCTACAGCAATTGGTAAGGGTTAATAAAAAGAAATATTATTTTGTTTTCATTTATTAATTTGTTTTTTCTAAAAAAATAAATACATTATACAATGTTTTGTCATCTATTTATTTATTAAAAATCAGTGTCAATTCTTTAAAAAAATAGTTTATTTAAAATAGCTTTTTAATAAGCAAATTTTTTCTTTAAAAAAAATAGAGGTATGTAAAAAGTTACTTTGTTAGTATCACAAGAATAATGAGTTATGGTCCTTTAGAGTTCATCACGCTTAGGCAAGGAGGCTTCTTCCAATTTGGTTGTTTTGCCTATCTGCTTCTCGCGCGTTATCTTACTGAAATCGCTATCCATTTCGATGGACTCGTCATATTCAAGGGGCACAATGGTGCCCACATTAGATTCAGGACCGCCAAACTGAGCAACAAATTGGGGATGGTCTTCGACGTGTCTGGTAGCCTGGCGCACCAATCTCAGAAACTCATCTGTATCAAAAGAGTAATTGGTAAATTTGGCATGTGCTCCACCACCCTCAGGATGGTGCCCTTGGTCTTGCTGTTCCAGCAAGTCCATCCTCTGCCATGTTAGATACTTAAGACCCCTGAGCCGAGTCAAGTCCATGTAGCAATTGGGATCTTCGCAATTATAGAGTTCGAAAAGAACCGCCCAATCCGGAAGGAACAACAGATGGGTCAAACCAGCACCGTGCATCCCGATGAAGACGTCCGTATTGCGAACTATAGCCAATTGTTCTTTAAAAGGTGTTTGACGATTAAAGACCACTCTTCGAATGTGCCAGTCTTCACTTTCAGCCTCTTTTTCGAGTTCTTCGAGGAGTTCTGCTTCGTTCAGGGCACGACGGTACTTTGTGTCGCGCGAAAGCAATGTTATTCGAATCGATCTGCTGTTCCTTTTCGGCTGTAAAGGGATTCCCAAGCGATAAAGGAAATGCTCGCTGAATGCCCGAAACAATCCGCTGTTTTCGCAGCCATAAATTATCGGCGTGTTGTAGTAAAGGCCGAAAATCATGCGCGGCAGTAATGGAAACATAACATTTTTGAAACACACCGTTTCCCCTCTGAAGGTTTTCAAATCCCATATGGGATTCTTAGTGAAGGCCTCGAAAGCTTCTGCGAAGGCTGAGCGATAGGTGAATGTTTCCCAAATCAGTATGTTAATGTCTTGATTGAATGCCTCCATGCCGGTCCAGTTTAGATGCTGCGACGCGTACAGATTTAAAAAATCACAGAAATGATGGTACATATTAACTGCTGAAATTACAATTTTTTCAGATATTTATTTTTAATGTATTTCTTGAACTTACTGGCATCAATTTTCATGATAAATGTCGGTTTTTCTATTACAACATCACAGAGGTTTTCCTGAATCGGTCTTTGAGGCATTTCGGTGAAAAAGCGCATCTCAGGGGCCCAACTTTGCAGAGGACTTAGATGATCTGTGTTTTCGTGCAAACGCTCTTCATACAACTTGCAATAACCGCCTGAATTTAAAATCAACTATTTATTTAATATTCAAATACTTTAACGAAAAAAAAAAACAACAAACCTATTTGTCCCTTCTTCAGTACATCCATCTTATACCTTATGGGTTCTTCTCTACTAGCCAAATCAGTAAAGTTGATTAAAATATTTCTTCCGCGACAAAAGCGCAAATGGTTTGAGCATTCCAAACTGCTATCATCCAAAAATAGGGCTTCACAAATCACCTGTGTCTCATCGATTTGTTGCTTAACAAATCCAAAGTCTGCTTGTGTAAAAAATGTGTCTTCCTGATTGCCTTTTGTCTTCACCCATCCCTTGTGGTCACCTGTACAAATTGGTTTGGTCTTTCGGTTGATCTTCAAACAACCATATTCATAGCCCCAACATGAATCACTTTTCAAATATTGCTTATAGGGACAGTCAGGGTCTTCATTGCAAATTTCATTTATGTCTTTGTGATTGGCAAAATAAGCCTCTAAATGTTCTGGTGGTAAATTTATGAAGGAGTAATTATAAGCAGCTGTTAATAATATAAAGTTAATTAAAAAGTGGAGAACCACTAACATCAACATTTTAACTTAACCCCAAGTAAAATCACTTAATTAATCATTGTAATAACTTAAGTAACTTAGGAAAATTAATTTTTTTTTGGGCATCTGCTAAAAAGTTTCAATTGTAACCTAAAATTTCTTGCACTGTTGTGGGTGGAAGAAAAGGTTGATGAATTCCTTACCTTATAGAAAGTTAAATGAACGAGCAAAAAATTAGCATAGATATTATTTACTTTTCATCCTACATATTATTTTAATAGAACAATAAATGAAATAATATGAGAAACAATTATAGTTTGAAATACAAGTATACTAAACATTAGTCTGTCTCAATAAAGGTGCTTCTTAATTTTTATTCAACCAAATGATTGCTTTAAGTAAAATGTAAGCAATTCCAAATCCATAAAGAATCTTATCTTTCTGTAATCTGTTCAAGTTTTCCAATTCAAGAGCATTAACTCTCCGATTTAATTTCGCCAATTGGCGTCTCAAATGTAAAACTTCTTCTGAAGATGTGATACCTTCACCTGCATAAAGAAAATAGTGATTAATTAAATAAAAACTACAAAACACATTTATAAAATACCATATGAGGGTGGTGGTGTAGTGTCTCTATGACTAATATTCAAATCAGAATCATTTAGAAGGATTTTCTTTCTAGATTGCAATGGCTCTAATTTGGGTGAAGACTCCTCATCATAGTTATGCTCTTTCAGTCCTGGAAACGGATATCTGTCAAGTGTTAAAGTGCGCGGCGGTGTGGCCACTCTAACATCCCCAGGATAAGGATCATTAGGCATTAAGGACTTATCAAAAACTATTTCTCTAGGTGGAGCTCTGGTGCCTACATGTGAATCCTGACCAGCCACCAATATGCGTTCAGGCACATGCATATTGATGTTGTCCTGATATTGCTGCTGGTTGTTATCATTGTTGAAACTAATTTTGGTGGGCACCTGCATTTTCTGGCTGATGTCCACTTTAAAATGGGCATCATTGATAAAAGCATCTTCTAATTCATTGTAATGCAAAGGACTTGCTGTGTTTGCAGACATTTTGTCACCTATAACACATTAATTAGCAATGATTATTTAATTCAGTACACGAACTTACCTTTAAGAAATGATATTATCGATTGCTGATTGGAAATTACTGGAAATTTAGATAATCAGCAATGAGATTCAATTCAGCAGCATTAACCGGACATTTTGAATTTGCTTTACGAGGACATCAGGTCAATAATGTTGGTACTAGTGGGTCAGTCTGAAACTGCTGAGAATCAGCCAATAGCTGCACGTATTTTATATAGAATATTATCAAATGTATTCTACTATTGGTCCAAAAATTAATGCCATTGCTACCAAGTGTTCTTGTCAAAATCCATGACACCTAAAATAGAACTAATCAGCTGTTCTACATCAGTTTGTTATTAATTAATTAATGGGAATCTATGGTTAATTAAACAAATCGTCAATAAAATTCAGTGATGGATACAATTATTTTTTTAGTCTTCAACGAAGACTCTAAATAAATTAAATCTTGTAAAGGAAAAACCGAAAATCCTTAAACTATGGCTGAAGAAACTGCTAAAATTAAAAACTCGAGGCAAAGCAACTTGCAAAAAATCCAATTAAGAAAGCAGGCTCTATTGGATTTACCAGAAAGCAAGAAAATATTAAAACTGGCTATCTATTCCAAGTGCCAAGTATGTTATTAATTAACACATTTTTGCCATTTAATTTTGTCTAATTAATTAATTTTATAGATTGAACAATGTGTTTGCAATGGCTTTAAGAAGAAAAACTTGAACTTAATTAATCCTAATTTAAATGATCCTTGCAAATGTGAACATACATTGGGTAAGTCTTATTTTGTTTCATGTTTTTTTTATAATTAATTATTGTTTTTTAAGAAAATCATACAACACATTTATTGAAAAAGACTGATGATGAATTAAATCATTTACTGAGAATGGTAGTGGATGTTGAAAACATGTACACAGCAATGCACAAAGAACAGAATGAGGAAACAACAAAACTTTACTGTTATTTATTTAAGGTAACCAGTTAATTAAAAAAAGAAATTACAATAACTATAACTATTTTATTTAATAGTTGCTGTGCAAGTCAATACATAATCACGAAGCACCAATTATGGATGGCCCATTAGGTCAGCCACCCTTTGAAAAACCTTCAATACAGAAAGCAGTTACTAATTTTGTTCTGTACAAGTTTTCCCATTTAACTAGTCAAGAATGGAATACAATGTACGAGTTGGCAAAGATTTTTTTGCATTGTGTCAATACTTGGGATTTTCCAACTCCTGATGCTTCCCATTTAACACGTGAAGACTCTACAGCTTACAAAGTTGCTTATACTAGGTACTTTCACTGCTTTTCTATAGTTTTTTATACATATATATATATAAATGGTCTAGAAAGTAACTTCGAATTTTTTTAGATGGTTCGTTTTTTGCCACATTCCAACCTTTTGCGATTCCCTGCAAAAGTATGACACAATCAGTGTCTTTGGAAAAAGTATGTTAAGAGCAGTTTTCAAGCATATTCGCCAACAAATATTGGACCAGTTTCATGAAGAACGTCAGAGGATGCCGGTGGAAAAAAGGGTGGTTATTTTAACACATTTACCGGCATTTTTAAGTGCTTTGTGCAACGAAATTAATAACGATTCTTCGCCAATTTGGGATGCCGCCTATAAGCCACCACCTTCGGTATACTTACAATTAATTGCTGCTGCTGACAGTCCGAAAAAAAGTGGCTTTCCTTTATTTCAGTAGTGAGTTTCTATTAATTTGATTTGATTTCAGAAGGATCTCTTAGTAATAAAAGAAAAACTGGTCGATTAGGAGACACCGCTGATGCAGATGATATAAAAAAGCGCAAAATAATGAACGAGAATATTAGCGACATTTCGCCGGAAGCATTAGCAGACATTATTAAAACAATTGATGATCCAAATTATAAAACCGGACCTGATGTATGATATTTTTGCTTATTTAATTAATTATTAATTCCTGCTGATGGGTCATTTCTTTAGATGGTTTTCGCAGACGAAGCCCCAGCAAGGGATGAAGCTGCTAAGCAAGAAGAGAAACGTAAAATTATCGAGTTCCACATTGTTGGAAACAGTTTAACTGAACCAGTCTCGAAGCAAACGATGCTTTGGTTGATAGGACTACAAAATGTGGTCTCTCACCAATTGCCGCGAATGCCCAAAGAGTATATCACGCAATTTATTTTCGATCCGTCAGTATCACAAAGTAATCAGTCTTAAGTGATAAATAATAATTGTCCTTTTTAGAAAACATCGGACGTTGGCTCTAATAAAAGAAAAACAACCGATTGGAGGCATCTGTTTTCGCACTTTTGTAAGCCAAGGTTTCACTGAAATCGTCTTCTGTGCTGTCACCTCCAGCGAACAGGTAAAAGGCTATGGAACCCACTTGATGAACCATTTGAAGGACTACCACATTGGGAAAAACATCCTGCATTTCCTCACGTTTGCCGATGAACTCGCCATTGGATACTTCGAGAAACAGGGATTTTCGAAAGATATAAAATTATCGAAAAGTGTTTACCAGGGTTACATTAAGGATTACGAAGGAGCAACTTTAATGCACTGCGAACTGAATCCGAAAATTATCTATACAGAAGTAACGTCGGTCGTTAGAAGACAAAAGGATATCCTCAAACACCTGATCTACCATCAGCAGAAGACCATTACCCGCGTCTATCCGGGACTGTTCTTTTTCAAAGAGGGTGTGAAAAGTATTCCCGTGGAAAGTATTCCAGGTATTCAGGAAACGGGTTGGAGGCCTTCTGCAAGGGCCACCAGAGGCGGACAGCAATTAGAAGAGTGGCAGGATATTGAATCACTGGCCATTATGCTCAAGACAGTACTGACGGCAGTTGTAAATCACGAAGACGCTTGGCCCTTTAAGACGCCAGTCGTTAAGGACGAAGTTCCTGATTACTATGATCATATAAAGTATCCTATGGGTGGGTTCGATTTCAATTTCAAATTTCGCGCCATTGTTCGTTAATTCTTACCTTTTTAACGGTTTTCAGATTTGAAAATCATTGCGGAGAGATTGAAGGCCAGATACTACGTTAGCAGACGGCTATTTGTAGCAGATATGATGAGAATTTTCACCAACTGCAAGATTTACAACAACCCTGACACAGAATACTATCAGTGTGCACTTAATTTGCAGCAGTACTTTCAAACCAAAATGAAAGAATTAGGTTTATGGGATAAATAAAGTATCCTATAAGAAATATACAGCATATTATAAGTCAAAACTTAGTAGTTTAGATGAATCTTTAAAAAGAAAATGCAATACACCACCAAGAATCTCTTAAATAATTTTATTTTAGTAAATTACCAAAAAACAAAAACCCTAAGCCATTACAGCAAATTTCCTGGGAGGGAAAATGGACCGCTTGCGGATTTCCTTGGGAGTTTTCAAACGCTGTTCGTGTTTGCTCAAAGCACGACGAATAGCACGCGTCTTCTTTGGTCTCAAATCCAA
Source organism: Holobus sp. GC000080 (assembly GCA_030556065.1). Classification (NCBI taxonomy): domain Eukaryota; kingdom Metazoa; phylum Arthropoda; class Insecta; order Coleoptera; family Staphylinidae; genus Holobus; species Holobus sp. GC000080. The sequence goes on along the minus strand of JASKGO010007910.1, from coordinate 18,086 downwards.
AGGCTTGTACTTCTTTCCCTTGTAAAATTTCCTCAAGTTTTCCTTTTGTTTTTGGTGCATTACAATGTAAACACGAGCGATGCCTTTGCGGACAACACGGCTAAAAGAACAAATAGAATTAAAATAAGGAGAATAATGAGAGAGAATTTTATGGGAACTTACATTTTTGAGAGCTTGGAGGGAGCTCCCCCAGTCACTTTGGACACTCGCAAAGTGGTGAGTTCAGTTTTCAAGTCATTCAGCTGCTTGTCCAACTCCTTCTTGTCTTTTGTACGAAGCTCACTGCACTTGATTTTACCCTAAATATAAATAACATTAGTTTTCTGTATTTTAATAATTTTTTAGTTTTCAAATGCAAACACAACCTCAAATAAATTAAATTGAATATTATGAAGAAGAAACACCGATGATAAGCAAATATTATTACCAAATGAAAATTAGAGACTTAATTTAAAATTTCCCCCTAATGATTATGATTTTAAAAGATGATTTTAAGGGATTTTTAAAGATTTTCTTAACACACTTACCATTTTGACGTTCTTCAACGTATGGCGATGTAATGAAAGAGGCGCTGCTAGCAGCGTACAATCTTTGACAAATGTCAATTAAATAATAAAGTTACCATAGCAACCAAATTTAACTTATTTTCATTTATTAAATTTAATTTTTGAATAATAAAAACTAAGCATATAAAAATAGCATTTATCAAATATTACAATTGTTCACAACACATTTACAACATTTTCTGTTTCTTCACACTGTTCATTCCATCGTTTTAAAAAGTCTTTTGGATTTTTTTGAACTTTAATAATTTTGTGATTTTTGTTATTCTGATACAAGTGAAATTCACCATTATCAAACCGCCTTAAAACTAGGATACAGTAGATCTAAAACAACAATTAAATTAGATTAAAAAACAAATTAATAAAGACACCATCAAACCACATCTCCAACTTGAAAATTTGTATAGGAGTTTTGAACATCAGTAAAGTACTGCAACAAATAGTGTTGAAGCTTTAATTCATTGGTAATTCTTGGATTAATATCTGCATTAAATGGATGCATCAAATGGCCATTTGAAATTCCTTTTTGTTCTTTGATTTCAGAGTGCAGTTCTTTTAATAGAGAATCCAATGGGTCTTTTCCAAGTATTGCAGAATCAGGATAGACTGAACATTTGAAATTGGAGCCTTGATTTTCATCTTGGCACACTGAAATTGTAAAGTTTCATTGATATTGAATTCAGACTCTATGTGGTTCAAACCTATAAATCTTCTGTGGGCTTTGTGTTGAATGATTTCAGAAATAATTCCACAAATAGCAACTGGATTCTTGTTCTTCTCATAAGCCTCTTTTAATTTAGATATTGAAGAACGTATGCAAGTTGAAGAATTAAATTGTATTGGTGATTTTCTTTCTTTATGAACGACTGATGCATCATCTAGTTTAATTGAAGTCATTTTAGTTAGCAATTCAGTAGTTTATTTAAAACTTTGAATTGAAAGACACAGTTTTATTGAAGAAACCAATCAAAAACCTTATAAATTATTTATAAACAAATAAAAATAATTTATAAACTAAAAACAAAAGAAATGGTGGCAATTGGCAACACTGAGATTAGTTGGCAACTACGGTTGGCAACACTGTCTAAAAAACACGACATAACCTAAAAATCATTAGTCATTTGTTTTTGTGGGGGTGTGTTGGGAGAAATTTGCAATTTGCCAAAATTTTAGCAATAAAATGGCAAAAAACACTTCCAGTTCTGCTTTTAGAAAAATAGACGTCGACCAATACTGCGAGGATAATTTTAAAGAAGACGAAACCGACCTTGGAGGCCCTACAGGTCCAGATGAAAATGAAATCATCAACTTCCTTAACAGATATCCTTTTTGCTCTCCATTACATAGCTAAATTACCGTTTAATAATTATCCTCCTTAACAAGTAAACACAGGTGAACATGTAGAAGCCCTGAAGTCAGTTTTAATGAATGCACCGTTGGGATCGAAAAAGGATCACATTCGGGTGAGTTTTCCATTTAACCTTACATTTTCCATCAATAAATTGATAAAAAAAAATTACAGGAACAAGCTTTAAACATAACTATGAAAGTATTATTATCCATAAAAGTATCACAGATTGAGGATAGCATCAAGGAACTAACACCGGAATTAATTGATGTCTTGATGAAGTATGTTTATAAAGGCTTCGAAAATCCTTCAGAGGGAAGCTCTGGACATTTGTTGATGTGGCACGAGAAAGCCTACAGTGTTGGTGGTGTAGGTTGCATTGTAAGAGTTCTTTCTGATAGTAAAAGAGCATAAAATTTTTATTAAAAAAAAATATATAAAAAATGAACAACACCAGTAGCAAAAAAAATGAAATAAAAAATATAATAAAAATTACAAATTAGACTGCTGATTTTTGCAAATAATATCAGACATTTGCTGTAGGGCTTTAGTCAAGTTTTCTGCAAACAACGCACTGTCAGTATCTGTTGAAGATTTGAAGGAAGACACTGCAAAAATGATATCATCTGCTCTTGGATTATAACAACATCCGTAGCCGTCTTTAACGACCGGACCATAACACATAAATCCGTAGGCTTTTAAAGGCACTTGACTGGTGGCAAGTTTATAATACGATGACTTTAAAAATCCTTCGTCTGTAAACAACGGATGCAATTGCAAGTTCTTTTCTTTAGCCAATAATTTCAGGGCTAGAAAATGACGGTCAACCCCTTGACCTTTCAGACACTGAAAATTAAAAATTAACTTAACATATTTTTTATAACTTTTGTGGGCAACTTACAGCAGTAATGTACTCTTTATGGGCAGCCACAGCTTTCCTCATCAGCGACAGTTTTTCACTGCCTTTCACTTTATCATCCATCATCGACTTGGAAAATTCCAGTGACTCCAGGGTGCAGGAGCGAATAGTTTCAGTGCGTCCAGCGATGAAATGCCTCATAGCGCACGACTCGTAAGTTGCCGTTGGCTCATTGTGAGTTTTAAAGTAAGCATATTGCATTGCCGTTTGAACGAAACTATCCGGACCGAACTTTTGCGACTTGATAAACTCTTTGCCGTAGCCGCTGAACGTAAAACAGTTCATATCCAAGTCACCGGTCAATCTGTATTGCATTTAAATTGATCTAGATTAATTTTACCTTTTCATTTAATTAATTACTGGTAGTAAAACTCACTCGTCAACTTCACAAGCAGCTTCCTTTATCGCCTTCTCAATTGTTGAATCGGCGTTAAATTTCAATTCCTCGGGCTTTTTCGATTCGACTGCAGAAGCGTCTTGAACAGCTTGTTTTTCGGCAATGAAATTAACAATGAAGTCGCTCATGGAAGCCACTGGTCCTCCTTCAGCTGGTGAATGTTCGTATGTTAAACCGTTGATACCGTCATCGCTCACAATGAACTTTTAAATAGAAGTAAAAAAACTTTTTCAGCAAATTAATTTCAAAGTGAAATTTCTATAGCACACCTGAATAGTTTTATCGAACCAACGATTGCCAGCATTGTATTTGCTGCCGCCTCCGAAAATAGTTTGATGGCTTCCCCTAGTTTGTTCACATTTATCATTATTGTAGTCAAGACATTTGTCCAAGGAGACCACAAATAGGCTGCTTTGAATCGTTTTAATACTTTCTGCATTATGCTTTTTTAAGTATTCATAATCTTGGTACCATTTGTCGCGATTTTGGGCACTTAGTAGACCCACTGCAGGTCCTTGGATGCTGCTCATTTTTAAAATGCATTCCAATTGATTTTGAATCTGTCTGGGACTCATAGGACAGCCAGAATTATCAAAACATTGAACTTCAAAGAACTGCAATAAATTATAGTATATTTTAATGATTTTAAAACGGTTTTCGGTCTTACAAAGGTTCAAAGAACTTTTTTTTTTTTTAACTTACCCTGTTGTTGCAAATAACAACAAAATGCCTAGAATCTACATTGTACTGCATATTGTCAACATGTTTACCAGGAATTCGGCATGTTCCAAACACTTTGTGGTATTGCTGCATGTCCATTGGTTGTTTCCCTAGCATTTCCTGTTTTATTTCACCCCTATAATCGATGAAAAAATGATTTTTCATAAATTATTAAATTCCATTTATTTAAATGCACTTACTTGTCAATTTTTAGTTTGTACTGTACAGCTCCTGCTATAAGACTTGATGTAAACTTTATCTTATCACTGGCTGTCTCAAATCGAGCCATAGGATAAACCAATCCTGGACTGGACCAGCAGACAACTGGATTTCGATAGCTTAGATAAGCTGTGTGGATCCACCAGTCTGCAAGCCAATTGTTTGTGCCTTTTGCTTTTTCCTCCAAAAGACACTGCAAATATTTTCCTTCTTTAGCATTTAGGAAATCTTTTGCCAGGTTTTTTGTGCATTTCATTTGTTCTTCATTTAGCAATGGCTTGCAAGTGTTTAGAAATCTGTCAATAGTTCCTGTAAGCTTTGGCACAGGATAATCAGGAATTTTCATTGCAGCTGCTGGTGTTTGATCATTTTGATAATTGTTTGTTGTTTTACTAAGAAAACGTTTTGCTAAGGTTTGATTGAGACGGGGTGCGGTCTAAAAAATATACATATATCAATTTAATTAATTTCAAATCATGTGCAGTGCCAATAGTAATATTTACATATTGCAGCCCTTTTAGTTTTGCTAGATTCATTTCTGAATTTGTTTGGAAGCTGTTGTTGCTGCTGAAATAAATACCCACCAATGAAAGTAATAATTAATTGACAAGTAAAATGATGTGAGATTGCATTGTGCTTTTGATTGGAAATCATATTAATTACCTTGGTTGCAATTGCAAAGACATTGTCCATTAAGTGCACATCTGGAAACACCAATGACCATGCACTAATCAAAGACCTTTGTATAGTCAGATTCACTGTTTTGTAAGTACTACTTGAGACTTATGAATATAAAATGATAGAGAATGGAATTTGAACTTGAAAGTGAAAGTTGTCTCTCACTAAAATATTCACTTGATTGGCTGCAATGCATTAGAAAAAATATACAGATGTTAATAATTGGCTAAATAAACAAGTTTTCCAATAATTTTCAGCTTTAAAAGGTAATTCTATTTATTAATAACATTACAAAGTTAAAAACAATACAAATTGTTTATTCAATGATCTATAATAATGAGCTCATCAATACCCCAATCCTCATAGGAATTATCTGGTAAATATCTTCGAATAATAATAGGTATTTTCCTCTGTTTCAGTTCTTTCATTGCTATTTGCAGAGGATCTGTTTCACCATCGAGTTCAACCATGACAGGAGCACACATTGCTATTTGAAGTGCTCGCGTACCAAGAACGCGAGCCCTTTCATATTTCGTCATATATTTCGTAGTGATTCTCTTATTTTTAGGCACTCCTCCTCCAACTTGTCCTGGAGCCAATATATCGATATTATCACCTTCTTCCTCTGGTTGTTCAAGCTCCTCAATGTTGTCGTCTTCAACATCGTCGTCGAAGTCTTCTCCCATATCACCTTCAGCATCATATTCATCATCTGCCATGGTTAATGCTTTCGAAGAAGAGGTTTTTCTAATGAAATTCTTTAAAACTTTTAGTAAAAAATTGCAAGGAAGCAAAAACAACAAGCTTTTTGAAGGTATTGTTTTGTTTTGTCACATTTCAGTTAATTTTGGTGGTACTAGTGGTGCCCATGGCACCTTCTAGTGCTTTTAGTTAGTTAGTTACAATGCTGCCAACCTGTTTGACAGTTTTGTCATCTAATTGTCAACAAATAAAATAAATTATGCCTCTGCAGCCCATGAAGTTAATTATTAACAATATTACTGCAAAATGCAATAATTAATTGTCGGAAATCTTTAAAATACCTAGTTAGCTAACCAAAGATTACTTATTACTGAAAAAGATGCCAAAAAGATCGTTTCTTGTAAAAGTAAATGCGAAAAAGGCTTCTTCAAAAGACAGAAAAGAACAAACAAGTCTGAATGAAAGTAAAAAACCATCGCAAAATGGCTCTAAACGTGTTAAGTAAGTTATATAATCAAATAATACAACTAATGCATTGTTTATAATTCTTATTAGAAATAAAGACAGTGATATGTGGCTGATATATCCTGGAGGAGACACTGCTTTCAAAGCTCTACTTTCGGCCAGATTTTGTGCTGCTATTTGGTCTCACATAACTGATTGTGATGAAACTTTTAATTACTGGGAACCTACTCATTACTTAGGTAAAAATTTCCTCTCTTTTCATAGTTATTATTTATTTTAGAAATTATTATTAATTATTATTATTTCTACATAAAAAAATTTCAGTGTTTGGAAAAGGACTTCAAACATGGGAATACAGTCCTGCTTATGCTCTTAGGTCTTATACCTATCTACTTGTGCATGCAGTTCCTGCATTTCTGTATCATAAATTACTGCAGCCTAATCCTCTTTTGATTTTCTATCTTATCAGGTGCATTTTGGGATTAATTTGCTCTTTTGCTGAAGTTCATTTTTACAAGTAAGTAAGCAAAACAGATTATTATTGTTAATTATTAATTAATAAATGTGTTATTAACATGGGGCAAAATTTAGGGCTATATGCAGAGAATTTGGAGTACATATCGGGCGAATATGCTTAGCGTTTCAGCTGTTCTCAGCTGGAATGTTCATAAGCAGTACTGCTTTTTTGCCATCCAGTTTTGCAATGTATACATTCCAGGCAGCTTGTGCAGCTTGGTGGAATCAAAAATACCCACTGGCTATTTTTATGATAGCTTTGGGGTCTCTGCTAGGTAACTAACTAACTTTTATTTAAAAAAAAAATAATAATGACAATTATGTTATAATAATATTTAATAATATATAAATTCAAAAATGTTTTCAGGTTGGCCATTTGCTGCTTTACTAGGTGTTCCTATAGCATACGACATGCTAATTGTACGTAAATTGTTCAAAACATTCTTAATGTGGTCGTTAATAGCCGGCTGCGAAATTCTCGCACTGATGATTGTAATCGATTCGATGCATTTTGGCAAATTGGTAATTGCTCCATGGAATATAGTCAAGTATAATGTATTTGGTGGGGCTGGCCCTAATTTATATGGTACAGAGTCAATCAGCTATTACATCATTAATGGTTTTTTAAATTTTAATATTGTTTGGGTAAGAATTAATATTTATTTTATATCGATACATATGATAAAATAATTCTTTTGTAGGTGTTTGCATTGATGACACCTGGTTTTTTACTTCTTCAATATTTTTTCGTTCCAGCTAAAGACAAGCTCACGCTTAATCTTCCGCATTACGTTTCTCTGGCGCCACTTTATTTGTGGTTGGCGGTTTTTGGCTTGCAACCACACAAAGAAGAAAGGTAATTGTTTGCTTTTTATTTCGTAAAACGGTAAGATTAAAGTATTTTTATTTTTTTTATAGGTTTCTGTTTCCCATTTATCCAATGATTTGTTTATGTGGAGCCATCAGTTTGGACGTCGTCCAGAAATTATTCTATCGTCTGTTAAATGTATTTAGGACGATTCCTGCCGGCACTCACTACCTGGAGAAAACTTTCTGGATTATGCTGATTGCAATCTTAGCGAGTAGTTTAATGGGAGTTTCGCGAATTTTTTCGCTTTACCGAAACTATCATGCTCCTCTGGATTTACTCATGGAACTCAATAAATATTCCATCGAAGGGAAAATCGCTCCCAATGCTCAGGTTAATGTGTGCATTGGAAAAGATTGGCACAGGTATCCTAGTTCGTTCTTTTTGCCCAATAAAAATTGGAGCGTACGTTTTATTAAGTCTGAATTCACAGGCAAGTACCTTTTTTATTTATTTACTTTCTTTTTTTAATTACAACTTTGTATATTTTATTTTTCTTTTTATTAATTTTTCTATTGTTTTAGGTTTACTGCCGTTTCCTTTCACGGAAAACGAAAATGGTACCAAAATAATTCACACACATTTCAACGATTTGAATCAGGAGGTTTCCACCGCTTATGTTGACTTAAATAGATGTCATTTCCTGCTGGATTTGGACTTGGGTCGTGAAACAATATTGGAACCTATCTATGCCCAACAAACGAGCAGCTGGAAAGTGGTGAAAACATTAGAATTTCTTAATTCGGAAAAATCTCATCGATTTTTTCGCGCGTTTTATGTGCCCCTCTTTAACAGTAGGTATGTTAATTATGGGAATTTCTCTTTATTACAAACAAAATTTTCCAAAACGAAAGCTGATAAAAAATCAATAATAAGTGAATAAATAAAAGATAGGTAAAGAATAATTTAAAATTTGTTTAGCAGGACACTAGCGACAGTGTGGTATTGGCCTTAAGTAAGTGGCAAGTTTGAACGCTGCCTTAGGTCACTGTGAAGGTTAAAATCAGGGTGGTCAATAGTAACGGAAAAATAACTTGCCCCCCCAAAAACAAAATCATAATAAGGAATTTAAATCAACTATTTATTTGTTGTTTAACAAATAATCATAATAATTAATTAATTAAAGCACGAAGGTATTTCAGGAACAGTTTAGGCATACCTTAAAGTGGAACGATTAGTGCGCCGCACCGGATATTCGATTGGCAATGTCGCTTGGCCTCTGCCAAATGGTGGAATTGTTGCCAATCTCGGGTCGAATGACGACCATAGCGTAGCGCCATTGTTGGACGTTTTTTTTGATTGCATGCCACCAAACCAGACGATAAAACTCTGCTAATTGAACGATTTTTAATTTCTAGTTCATAAGTGATATTAGTACACAAAGCAAGACGATTAGTAGTGCAATACTAGTGTAGGTGCGGTTTGTGTAAAAAGTGTAGTCCCCGAAAATAGTAACAGGAAAAATACAGTCAATGTCAGCAGGCGTGTCAGCAGATCAGGTAAAAATTTTCTTCACAATCGCTTCTTCTGTTGTGTTGCACTTTTATCAAACTTCCTTATGATTAATTATAGAGTCCGGTTTAAGAACGATTGAAAAAAAAAACAATTGGATATCTGTATGTTTTCTTGCTAATGGATAATTGCTTTGTTTCATATGCCGGTCGTTTGGATTCTCCTCTTCGTTCGTTTTGATAATAATCGTTGATGAAAAATTAAAGCGGATGAAAGGTCAAGGAAATACAGGTCAGTTTTTGCTGGTTTTCCTATTAGTTAATCAATGCCAAGGAATATGTGCTGACTGAATTTGCCTTTTTGCAACAGTATCCAATGGCCCCAAAGAGCAGCAGCTAGGAGAAGGTGCAAGCAGTACAGAAGAGTTTGAGACATGGCGTTCTCAACAGCAGCAGCAAAATTCAGCTCACACTCCTTACGGTGCTTCTGCGCCCATTTCCAGTGCCACCGATCTTTACAACATGAGTAAGTTGAATGAATGTTCAGTCAGTTCAGTTGGTTTTCTTCATGTCAATTAATCAAGCAAGTGTAGAAAGAACAAGAGTAAGCAGTGTTTGTTTCACGTTGTAGGCTATTATGGAAGTGGCGGAACATTTCCATATCAGGGATTTGGCGTTGGCGATGGCGCTTGGTCGAATGGTACAGCAGATCCAATGACATTTTTAAGTCAATATCCTCCAGATTCATATTCCATGGAAGGAATGTTTGGTCCGTCGACCACATTTTCAACAGGAACTCCGTTCGCACAGCCGTCCTCCTTCAATTACTTTCCCAGCAACGGCGGCGACTTCAGCACGTGGGGCAGCCAACTGAATCAGCAGCAGCAACGCAAATACGACGAGTATTACAGAGATCAACAGCAACAGCAAAATATCTATACGACACAGCAGCAACAGCAGCAACCAATGTCTGGTGGCGATTCGCTGAAGAGCGTAGAACAGGCTATGCAAAGTCTCGATTTGAAAGGTACTGTAGATTCTAAAGATCACCATCAACAGCAGAAGAAGACTACGTGGGCGAGTATTGCCAGTCAACCGGCGAAACCGCAATTGCCCGCTCAGAGTCAAGGCCTTAAGAAGAAAGGACCGGGAATGCCACCGGGACCCATTATACCCGGCAAACACAACATGGACATTGGCACTTGGGAAACGAATAAGGCGACGCCGCCGCAACCGCCCGCCTTTGTCACCGGTGCCGCTGTACCAACAGTGCCGGCCAAGAACTTGGGACCGTCGCCAATGACTGTAAGGCCAACGTGGAATGGTCCACCTACGAACAGGTAATAATATTGTCTTACAATAATAATTGGTATTTGCTATTAATATTATTACTATTACTATTTTTATTGCTGTTGTTATTTTATAAGAAAATCGATATTTTCAAGGGGTCCTCCAAGTGCTCCCCCACCAAGAGCTGGTGGTCCTTTGCAGCCGCATCCATTGCAAACGTATCAAACGGCCACAATGGTTGGTCCGCCGCATCACATGACCCCCAACGTTCCCATAGGCAGTGCTGCGGCCACAGGAATGATGTCTCAAAATTCTGGCAACAACAGTGGCAATAATCCAGGCACTCCTCTAATGGTTCATCAACAACAGCAGCAACAGCAGCAGCAGCATCAACATCAGCATCCACATCAACATCAGCATCAGCATCAGCATCAACAGCAAATGGCTCCCACTACTCCTTCTGTTGTTGCGGTGACGCATCCGGTATTGGATGAATTACGCGTCAAGAACAACTACAATCCTGGCGAATTCGATTTGTCAGCGGAAAGCGCGCGCTTCTTTGTTATAAAATCGTACTCTGAAGATGACATCCATCGCAGCATCAAGTACGAGATCTGGTGCAGTACGGAGCACGGTAATAAACGTTTGGATCAGGCGTATCGCGAACGGAGTGAAATAAACGGATGCGTGTATTTGTTCTTTTCTGTGAACGGTTCCGGTCACTTTTGCGGTATGGCCCAAATGATTTCGTCCGTCGACTACAATGCCAACAGTTCGGTGTGGTCGCAGGATAAGTGGAAAGGCCAATTTAAAGTGCGCTGGATCTATGTGAAAGACGTGCCCAATGTGCAACTCAAGTACATTCGCTTGGAAAATAATGAAAACAAGCCTGTTACTAATTCGAGAGATACGCAAGAAGTGCCGCATGCTAAAGGAGTTCAAGTAAAATATTTCTCTTTTATTATTATTATTATTATTATTCCAACTTTACTGTTGCATTGATTTTGGCATTGATTTTCTTGTTGTTGCTGATTTGTAGGTGTTGAAAATCATACATTCGTACAGACACTCGACATCCATCTTTGACGATTTCGTTCATTATGAAAAGAGGCAAGAGGAGGAAGACACTAGGAAACAACCAATAGGACAAAATGCGGGTGGTGATTGTGTATCGTCATCGTCGGCCAAGAATAACAATCATCATCATCATCATCAACATGGTGGTGGTCATGGTGAATCTAGGGACCAGCAGCAACAGCAGCAACAGCAGCAGCAGCAACAACAGCACCATCAACATCACCACCAACATCAGCATCAGCATAATAATGGAGGTGGTAGTCGTGGTGGTGACTCTAGGGATCACCATCGTAATCATCGTTCCGGTGGGCATCATCATCAGCATCAGCAGGAGCGCTGCGATAGGGATGAGAGGCAAGGAGGCCATCACAATATGAGAAATTATGACGGCGACAGCAGAACTCATGGAGATCGCGAAAATAGGGAACGCCATCATCATCATCATCAGCCACATGATCGCCATCATTATAAGGTATTATATTTTATTTTCTGCATTGTGTGTCTGTGCTGTGTGTATTTGTTTTGTCTTTATATGATGGTATATTTATCAAATGTATGTTGTTTTTATAAGGATAATGGACGTGGTGGACGCGGCAGAAACAATCGTATGTAACACAGTCCGCATAAGATGATATGATGGTGTCCATGTTGATTGTTTTCTCTACGCTTCTAAGTATCAACCAACTTTTTAATCTGCTTCAGTTGTTTTCATCGAACGCCTTCAACGGGCAACAATTCAATAATAATAATAATAATAATAATAATAATATTAATGGTAACAACAACAGTTCGCAAAAAGCAAATAACGTAATTAATTTCTGACTGAATTTTTTCAACAAGATGTGCGCGTTCAAAGTTAACAATTTGCATCTACATAATATATGATCTATAAACATGAACAGGCAGTTAAAGTAAAAGAAAGAAGAAAAAAAAAAACGTTCTTAAAGGATTTATCAATTAATTGAAAAGTATAAAAAATAATTGGAAATTTAGTGCGTCTTGTGCTGCGGACATTATCGATTCGACAATTAAAGTACGTGGGACTCATTGGAAAAATTGAAACGTTTTACTACTATTATAACATATTAGTTAATTAAGATTCAGCCTGCAATTTTCTTTTCATTACTAATTTTCGACAATTTGAATTATTTTGGCTCTGTAATATTATACAGGGTGGTCGTCTTTTAGGTGAACAACTGGACCTTTAAATTCGTGCTGTTAAGAATGGTTTTGATTCACCCAAAAACAAAAGAAAAATGTTTCGCATCTTTAATTATTCTTATTGGCGTCTATATTTATTGGGTGAAATGTTTAGCAACATTTGCAATGATTAAGTTTCTAATTGTTTGACTTAAAAGGTGACCACATTGCAAAGAGGGATTATTGTGTCACATCTAGAGGGGCAAGCCCGAGAAATATGTATAATTGATAAGTAAATTGTCTTAGGAGAGGAAGAAGCCTAAAATATTATTCTTCTTTATTTTTGATTGATTGAAAAATTCGTTAATTATACAATTAAATCCGGTGGATTTAGGACTGTAATGAATTTAATTGAAGAAAAAAAAAAGTAACGTATTACCTTTGTGTAGATAGCACTAATCGATTTATTATGATTTAATTAATGTTAGTAATTTTATAAAATTCTAAATTTTCATTTCATTTTATTTCATTTTATTTTTTTCTCATGATCAAAAATTTCTTTCCATCATCTAATTTGTAATGTATGATAATTAATGGGCTAAATATTTGTTGTTCCATTGCTTTTGCCAATAATTTCTAAACAATTTTCTAATTAATTGTATAATTAATGAGATGCATTATAATTATCTCTATAAATAGATATAAAATCATACATATATATATATATATATAATAAACAGCTGTAATATGTTAATGTTGTGTACAAATCGGTAAAGAAACCAAACAAACTAGTCGGTTGTTTGTTAGCCAAGGGGATGATTTATTAATGAGAAATGTTTTTTTTTCTAGGTTTTGCCACCGGCAATACAAACGATTATCCTATTAATAAATTATCCCCTTGGCTCATTTGAGTTTGAGGAACATCCGGCAAAACAATTTTTGTTTTAGGTATAAAAGAAAAGAAAGAAGATGCCAGACCGAATCTATGAATAATATTTATTGACTTCTTTAAGTAATTTATCAATATTGGATTCGTCAATAATCAGGAATTGTTTAGCGGCACGACTGAAGTAATAAATCTCCCCCGTATAAATGTCAAACCAGAGGGCATGGATATGCAATTGAAACTCTTCCAGACGTTTCTTAAGGAATCCATAACTGGCAATGTTCTGCAATTGTTGCAACGTATTCACTTGCGACAATTTGTCTTCGATGGAGAAATGGTTTTCCGGATCGATGTAGGCTGCAAATTTTCGCAGTGGGGTTTCGGCTTGGAAGAGGAGCGGTTTCGAGAAGTCCGACAAACCCAACTGTTGGAATTTATCGAGACTGCTTTGGGCGTGGGTGCAGAGCCACGAACGTAACGGGGAGATTCGTCGATTCGTTTGCGAAGCGAACTCGTTGTCCTGTAATTTGTGCAATAGATTCATCGCTTTGCAATCGCTGTGCCCGCAAACTATTATGTGTCGGATGTCGTTCACGACGCATCCCAATTCCAAAGCAGCCGGTTCGTTGGTGGTGAGTTCGTCGAGGAAGTGCGACGAATGTGGAATTATATTGCCCGCATTTCGCACTATCAATCAATCAATACGTAATGCATAATTGGTTTGAGGAAACGCACTCACTTTACTTTCACTAGCCATTGAAATTTCTATTCTAATTTATATTGTTATTTATTTATATTACCAACGAACATGTCGCCCACGTTTGTCTCCGTGAATCGGGTCGGAATCATTCTGCTGTCCATGCAGGTGAAAAACACAGCTTTCGGCTGGAATAGGGATTTTCATTTAATTTAATTATTTTCAAGAGAAGTAACAACAGACAAGACAAAAAAAAAATATTACTTTTTCAAGTGTCCAGAATCAGCCGAATTTTTAAATTTACCGCTTCAAGTTCCCTCTGATTTTTAACTAAACATTAAAAGGCGCGCGCAGTGATCAACTTACTAGTTTCGGCGCTGCTCATTGCGCTCCCGTCACCACTTTTCACACTAGCGAAGGAAAAGTGAAGAGAACTTTATACTTACTTGCGGATTATCTTTTACTTCTTTAAACTGTTCGACCATTCGTTTCTTATCCAAGTTTCTGTATCTCATTATACCTTTCAATATGCGGTCCATAATTTTCAACACAAAATTTCCGTCCACGTGCTGAATATAAACTATATAATAAACACAACACACACTTGTTACGAGTTACGAGTTAGCAAAACGTAACTTTGACCTCGTTATTTATTTATTACTCCCACTTTTCCTTAATAACAAAGTTCATTAAATAATTTCTATTCAATCGATGGTAGATGCACAGTTTTTTTTTTTGTTTTTTTCATTACTAACAAACAACATAAAACTTAACAAAAACACAAACTACATTAGTTTAGAATGGTACAAATACAATAAGGAGGAAAACCAAAGTCATGATTCATACATTAGCCGTTGATAATGCGGAAAGACTTCAGAGGTTGGCACATGTAGACCAAATTCGAGTGCAACTAGCACGGCAAACTCGGCCGATATTAATTCCTTTCGATTGACTCGGAAAACACTTTCGGTGCGTTCGATGAAAGACTTTAGCATCTCACCCTTGACGTCGTTCAATTTGGCTGATAACAGTAAACTGGCGGCAGCGCAAAGTTTGCGGTTTTCCTTGTTGATCAAACCTCGCAGAATGAGTTTTTCAAAGTAGACGTAGGCCTGAGCCACCGTTACCACATCCACACCACTTTCCAATTTTGCAATTTTGCGCATTTCCCTTTTTAAACTGTAACAAACAATGCGATTTTAAGTGCTGCAAACTGCAAACTTTCGAAAAATGTTTCTAGGGCAAGAAGAAGCAAAAAGCAAAATACCTGCGCAGTTTACTGAGGGTCAATTGAATATGAGGAAATTTATCCCGGAACTTATCGTTGATCTCTTTTTTCAGGTCCGAAGGGCGCACGTAATCGATGACGGACGTCATGTAGGATGTAAAAGTTAAGAGAGTGCGATGCTTTCCAGCAATTAATTCCGGATCGTCGAGCAGATTGGGATGGTAAATCATCGATTGCTGCTGATGCGATGGGTCTTCCTTGGAGATAACATGATGGTCCGGTGGCGAAGTGGCCAACATGTGATTTACAACAGTTCTCTGGCTTCCCTGTTCATAAGAGAAGCATCTGGAACAATTCATTTCATTTTTAATGCAAAACAATTTGATTAGGATTAAACGACTGTCTTAGCGACAGATAGCAGCCCTAAAGTAATTGCAAATAGAGACCTGGCAATAGTACGAAATCCTCTTCTAGAACCAACTGAATGCTTAGTTGGGGCTTCAAAAACCTCGTCGAAATTATTGCCGATACTATTGCTGCAGCAAGTGCGGGACTTATCCTTCTGAGCTCGACTTGGGACTAATAGCTGGCCGTAAGATACTTCCTACAAAATATTAATTAATCAATTAATTTGATTGAATTGTAAATGTTTTAAGTTTCATATTCACTTGTCCATCTTCTCCACGTTCAATGCCCAGTAAATCGAAAGGATCCAAACCATCTCCTAGAGAGGACAATGGACGATTACCTGATGAAATCTGTCGTTTCCGATTTCCTACTCCGCCCTCACGTTTATCGCCCTGTTTACCTCCATTTCGAGTCCTCTTGTAGGGAACGTATGAACATACAAAGAGAGGATTTTGTTGATTGGAGGACACCAAAACAATTCTCTCGTTTTGGAAGAATTTTGTATACTTTGTAGGTCGAATCACTTTTACTTCTTTCCTCAAATCGGTCGCTATTGCTGGAGGAGTCGGACTTGTCCCATATCGGGCTAAATCAGGCAACGTAATTTACAAACAAACAAGGAGAGGATCAGAAGAAACAAAAGTAACTTACAACTTATATTTTTTATGCTTTCAGAACTGCTACCAATATGATGTTTTTCTGATTCACTGCCCACTGAATTCTGATACCGAAATTTTCTACGCACTTTACTCTTATTATCATCAAAATACTTTATGGGCGTCAAAATGTTCTCTGAATCAGAACTAAATGAATCATGATGTTTCTTCTGAGCCTCCTGCACAATATCGATTTTTCGGCCCACTATAGCACCGCCACGAGGTAATAGAGATAGTTTTGTGTCTCTGTAAGTGCCATCCAAGGAAATATTGGACAAAAAGGTAATGGCTGCTATCCTTCTGCGAGATCTGCTGTTGTGCTTCACTGAGCTTGCCATTTATTCTATCTGGACATCCCGTTGGTAACAGTTGTATCACATAAAAAGCTGCTGAAATAATAAAGTAGTCTTTTTAATAGTCTCTTCTAATGCAAACAAGTCAGAATGTTTATCAATCACTTGAAATTGAAATGCTCGAGAGTAACCACACCACATCATGTTAGTACACCTTTTCACTAACAGCCGAATTTGTTTATTAGTTATCTTCTTTGTTCTTAAGATTTGTTTGCTTTTAATTTATTTTAGTTTTAAAAATAACCATAACACACATCTTTTTTTGTTAGTGGGTCAATATTTACTGATTTTAGAAAAGTTCCTAATGCTTTATGGAAAACTTGAATTGTATTTTTATATTATTTGGCCTCTTTGACGATTGGCGTCGCTGCAGTTAATTTATTTAATCAATTGCATGGAAATCAAAGGGTTAAAAGAGTTATCCAAGAAATGACTTGAAAATAGCCTAAACTTCAAATATTTTTAAGCAATTTTAAATTGAAATTTGAATTTAAAAAAAAAATTCGAATTTGCCCCCATTTGGGCAATTTAAAGGTTGGCCATCTACATTATACTTTTTGAACTAACTTTATTACTAAAGAGCAGTCAGCAGAGCATCATAACAATAATGTAAATAAAGAATTGCACTTAGGATTTTTTAATAATTAAGCTAATTACTAACTATTACAATGTATTCCACGGTGGAAACCCAAGATGAGGACGTTTGTCTTCTTGTAGTGATTATAGGCATTCTGGTTCTGATATAGAGCATGTATAAAACTGCATCAGAAAGTAAGTTGCATTTTAATTTTTAGTAATTACTTGTTGAGTTGCAAAACTGATCAAGTGAACCATCAACACAAGAGGAGTCAGCAAGAAATAGCCATCAATTAATTGAAGTTGCATTTTTTTGAGCAATTCAGATAGGTAGCAGTCTGCTACATGCTATATGACAATAGGAGTAACATTTTTAACATTAATTAATTAATCTTTAATTGTTTAACGAGACTATTTATTATGTTAATAATACAAAGCAAATTTTCCATACATATTTAATAATACGGTTTATGCTATATGGACAAATGTAATATCTTTATAGATATTTCACTTTATTTACTGGTTATTAGTTATGAAAAATTAAAACAATGAAGTGACCACAAGTTGCAGGGGGCCCAAGGAGACATCCACAGCACTGTTTGGATAGATGATGTGCCATTGAGTAAGTAACCACAACTCACTTAATAAATATCATTGATTGAAATTGTGCCTGTGCCAGCTTTAGCAGATGGCTGATTAGAATAGGCTCGTATTGGAAATGGTTTGCTTTGCTGGTACTGGAAAGCTTTCAACTTGGGTTATCACAGCAGTGGTTTCCAATTAACAAATAGAAATCCTGTGGTAGTAAATGATGGAAAAAGGATGAGGCGAAATGAACAATTATGGTAAGAATTTATAGCATTTATATTCATAGAATCTTATATTCAGTGCAAACAATTATTGTTTGCTGATACAATTATATTTTTTAT
>JASKGO010007909.1:0-25704 GCA_030556065.1 Holobus sp. GC000080 | reverse complement strand
AATTTTGAATAACTCGCTCGAGGATTTCGGTCGGTATCTCGCGAATAACTTAAGTAATCTTGGCTTCCAATGCCTCAATCGTAGCTGGTTTATCCACAAAACATTTAACATTTACATATTCACACAAATAAAAGTCTAAAGGTGTGATATCACACGATTGTGGTGGCCAATCGACCGGTCCAAGACGAGAGATCAATTGCTCACCGAAACGACTACCCAGTAAATCCATTATTATGCCGCTTTGGAAGGTCGGAGGGCTTCAATTCTTAAACTAGCTGTATTTTATAAGTTTTCAAACTAAGATCTTTGCGTCAAATTGCCCAAGTAGTGCCAAAAGACAGGCCAAGTTGTTAAGATCAGCACAGAATTGATTCTTACGGGTCTTCGACAAAACTCTCACCGACAGTCGCAATATTCCCTTCATTTTGGGCTGTACGCGGCCTAATTGGTTGAGTATCATCCAATAATGTAAAATGATTCTCAAGTTTACTGATGATATGCCGAATAGTGCGTTCGGTAGGACGATTATGTGCACCATAAATTGGCCTGAGCGCGCGATAAACACTTTTCACAGACCGTCGCTTTTCATAATTCAATTGTATGATTTGTAAACGTTGTTTAGGGATGAGTCTTCCCATATTAAAATGCCATTGAATAGTAAGAACAATGATGTATTTAGTTTGATGGTAGTCACGGGTAACATGTCAATAAAACCGTATTAAAAAAGTACCACCAAACTGATCACCCTTTGGTAGCACAGAAATTCATTAAATAAATTATATTTCATTTTAAAATAAAACCAAAATAGAAAAGAAAATACTACCTTTTGAAGCACAGGCTTAAAATGAACTGTACTTTCCATGGAAAACCTGGGAATCTGCACTTTAACAAACTGCTTAGTGAACGGTTGTTCTTTGAAGATTTCCTGCACGTTTTCCTCCAACAGCCCAAGTCCTTCCACCTTATTGGGCAGTACAATGACCATGGACAGATCCATGCCGACGTAGGGCAATTCCAAAAATTTGCAATCCAGCTCTTTGTTTTCGTAATAATTATACAAATCGGTGCCGTGCATCATATTGACCATTTTGGAGGATTGTGCCGATTCGAAAAACGGTTTCTGGATGGTGTCCTGCACGTCAAACGGGAATTTCCACTTGCCCTTAAAGTGCATAGCATTCAGCAAGAGAATTTTGGTGAAACTGTTAACATCAGCGGGGTCTATCAGTTGGCGGATTTTGTTGTTGGTTTTCTGTTCGACCCACTGATTGACTTGCTGCGCGGCTTTGATGTGTCGGCTGAAGTCCAAACCATCGACTTCCGCGTCGAAAATGTCGCGCGCCAATTCCTGATACGTTTTACTAATTTTGAACGTGTTGCTCACGTAAATTTTGTTGGCTGTACTGAGGGAATAATATTCGTTGCCTTTCAAAGCTGGTGATAGAGTTCTGAAGATATGTTGCAGCTTTTGCGGATCTTCAGGTAGGATCAGTCCCTTGGTTATTTGCTGTGCTGTTTCTCCTTTGGCTCCAGTGGAAGCTAGTGCCATCACTGTTTGCACTGATAAAGGACATATTAATAGATTGCCTTCTTGTCCGCGTACCAATTCCTGCACATTCAAAATTTTTGCAATAATAATTAAAATGATACCAAACTGCATAACATTTTTTTTTCTTTTAGTTTTTGTTTACATAAATTGCTTTTTAAGTTTGCTTTTGATTGTTTTAAAATCGAAAAAAACATAGAAAATATTATTTCGGATTTTGATAACGGATAATGTGCCTTAGAAATTACAGTAAAAAATGTAAAAACCAATAGTTTTTTTTTTCTAAGCAGAAAAACGTTACGAAATCCTTCTGGCCTAATGAATTTCTCCAAGGACTATTTATAACTCAATTAATTAGCCTATTAATTTTGATCGGTTATCTTTTCGCGTGTGCATTGGAAAACTTTCACACAATGTACTCGTACGTACAAATATGCAGCAGTACAGGTGAATTAATTTGGAGGGGTTGCCTGCCAACAATATATCTAGGTATATAAATAATAGCAGCTTTTCCATTAATCGTTCGCACAGTTAATGTGATCGGTGTTAGTAGTAGATGCACCTTATACAAATAAAAATTATATAAAATAGAAATGTTCGCACTTGTTGGCCTGGCAACGGTTTTGGTCCTGTTCCAGGACTCGGTGCATTGTGCCCATAAGTTACAGGAACAGTTCAGATGGAAGGTGCTCGACTACGCTTTCCCGACGCCAGAAGCGAGACGTCAAGCGATCATGAATGGCCGATTCATTGGGGAAAACAATTTGCCGGTCGGAATCGAAATTTGGGGCAATAAAATGTTTGTCACTGTTCCCAGGTGGAGACCAGGTAATTTTTTTTCATGGCTTTATTACATTTAGTACTTAAAAATATATTTAAATTTAAGTTAGATTTCAGTGAATAAAATAAATTTACAATGGGCTTAAAATTTGTTGTGGGAAAAAACTTTTAGTATCTAACTAATTTATGAAAGTTTAAAAGTTGCTTTTTAAACATTGACAATAAATCCAAAACTTTTCTTTTGCACTTCTAATAATAGCCTAGTAATAGGATTTCTTTCCAAAGAGGAGATCTGCTAATAATTACCCAATTAGGCCTTATTTGGTAATAGAAAAAATGATGAAAGTTGCACTTTTCTAAGCATTTAGCTTTTTTAGAACAAAAAGAAAAAAAAATCAATGACCGTTAATCCGGAAAAGTATCTTTCATATAGTTTTTGACCTTAATCTAAAAATCTTTTTTTTTTTAATTGATTAATTGAAACAAAAGTACTAAATATTTATAGCAGCTAATTAAGTAACTAAACAATAAAATCAGTAATCACTTATCAAGGTAATATGATGAAGTACGAGTGGATGACATTCATTAAAAATGTTTAATATGTAAAGATTTTCAATTATTTAAATGCGCAGAGAAAAAAAACAATACTCTTGCGTAAATAAATAGCACTAATTAGATTGGCTACGCAATTAATTAAATAGCTCATTATTCGATTTATAAATATTCATAGAAAAATTCTATCCATAAAAGAAGAAAGATATAATTATATTGACATATCGAAGAATTTAAGAATTTTAAAAAGAAAAGCAAAAAAAAAATCCTAATTGCGGTGACAGCAATCGTGGAATTTGAAAATTAAGAGAATTGTAACAGAATTGCAATTTCTGCGCAAATTATGCAAAAACAGCTTTAGGATTTGTTTATTGCTTGGGAAAAGAAAAAGTTTGCGTGTTTATAGTCAAGTGGTTATACAACAATTAGCGTTGGCATAATTTGAAGAAAATAGATTCTTCCTGCACGAAATTACGTATACAAAAAAAAAAGAAAAATTGCTTTAAATTAATTAAATTAATTAATGAACATTGAGCAAATTTGGAAATTGCAAAAACAGCAAAAACATATCTTATTACAATTAATTAAAAGAAAAATCGGTTGTAAAAACATTGTTAATTTTTAAGTAAAGTAAAACGGCTTTAAGTAACACTTTAAAGAAACAGTAAATTAAACTATAAAAATTCCGATAAAATTGGAATTTGGAATAGTGGACCTATAAATTAATTAAAAAAAAAGCATTTGAAAGTGCTTAAATTGCGAATAAATTAACTTAAATTAGATCAATCAAATAATCGTGGTAGCAGTGTTGGTTTTGCAAATTGATCATGCAATAACTACATTGGTTGTTAGAATTATTGATATGGATTTGCGGCAGCAATAAACACATCCACTGTAATATGCAAATTATTCGCGAAAAGTGAGAGAATTTCATCCGATTTAATATAATTTTCAAATAATAAATAAACCACTTTAATTACTTAACTTCCATATAAATATATTATGCACATTTGCATATTGCATAGAAATCAGCTGAAAAGCTTGCACCTTGCAAAGCGGGCGACAGAAAAGTAGTTTTTCTACGTAATTGCGAGCATTTGCTTCATACACAGGGTGATTTTTGTTTGCAGTTAGTGCTAATCAATCTGTTTTCGAAAATTCATTATTCAGGAACAGAAATTTCTATTTTTCTTCTATTAACATTATTCAATGCGATCATAAAAGTAGTTTATTTCCAAACTAAACAGTCCAAGAAGTTCAAATTCTAGCATTTGTTTATAGAAACTAGTGTGCTCTTGAAACTATTAAAAAAAAAATTTCGCGTCGTACCTAAGGGGCGCTACCGTGGCATTTGATAACAATTTTCAAAATGTAATGATAAGCATTGTGTGACGCCTCATCTTAAAGCAAATCTAAAGCAAAATTAAAATTTGTAACTCTTTTTTTAGGTTTTACTTGTTACGGTTGTCTGTATTTCGTCAAATCTTAAACAAATTGTGAGGATTTCCTAGTTTCTAAAACGTTAAAAGTAGCAACCGATGAGTTTGAAGTGATTAGGGTGTTGTAGATAAAAAAATAAAAATTGTTAATTTTTGATAGTTGAAAATGGAGTGTGTCAATTGTACTTTAAAAGTTTAAAAGTTAAAACCTTACATTGGTGACCCCGATGTGATTTGAATACACAACCTTATAACCTAACCTAACCTAACCTTACAGAATTATGATAGAAGATGCAACTTTTATAGCTTAGATACAACTACAATGAACCATAGCAGCTGCTATCACTAATTTAAAATTAAAAAACTTTCAATTTTCTGTGGCAATTTGCAAAAATAATAAAATATCCAAGGTCTGCATGCAGTTTCAATTGTTTTCAAAATTCAAAATTTCATGGCTTTAAATAAATACCACGGATATTTTGCAAAATTATTTAGAATGTACACAAAAGCAACTATTACAAACAATTTTTACTTTTTTTCTAAGTCAAATAGTTTTCTTGGAATTAATTATCAAAGAAATCGACCCATACAGAGGTTGAGAAAATGGTCGCCCTGTATATTAGACAAAGCAGCGTTAGGAAATTGTATTTCAGGGAATGAGTGGGATTTTAGGCGGAGCCCGAAGCGAAGTTGCTTTCTTTAGTTGCTCGTTGCTGATTAATTTTCCAATATTAGTTAGCTCAAAGTGTCCTGTGTCGATATCAATAATTTTGATTAATTCGAAAGAGTCTTGTAAATTTTGTAAAAATATTAATGTAAAACTTGAATACAAAATTTAAAAGTTATAAAAATTAAATCAACAGCCTCTGTAAAACTTTTCCCATTTAACCGAATTTTTGAAATTTCGTTATTTTCATAGTTTGTCAAGCAAATCAATTGAAAATAGATCACCCTGTAGAGTTTTATTGTTTACAATGTGCATACATTATTTTTTTCTTGTATTATTACTAGGAATACCTTCGACATTAAACTACATTCCGCTGTACGAAGGCGTACCGGAATCGCCACCTCTAATTCCGTATCCCGATTGGAAGAGTAACGAGGTGGCTAATTGCGAAAACGGTTTGACTACCGTATACAGAATCAAAGCGGACGAATGCGATCGATTGTGGGTACTGGACACCGGCACTTTTGGAATCGGAAACACAACGACTAACCCTTGTCCATACGCTTTAAATGTTTTCGATTTGAAAACTGATACTCGCATTCGAAGGTAACTTTTTCCAACTGGAAAATATATTTAAGGAAATATTTCCTAGTGATTGGCGTAAATTTGAATAATTTTGTAGAACTTCCGGTTTACCCGGAAATTACGCAAACTTTTGAATTTATCAATTTTTTTTTTCACTTTTTGGTTTCTAGAGACATTTCTAAGTTAAAATTTACATTTTTTTAATTTTAAGTTTTAGAGGTGCTAAAAATTCAATTTTTAAATTGAATTTGAAAGTTTTTTAAATGCTTCCCACCCACCTGGGGCTATGTTAATATTATTATTATACCGGAAGTCGATATCAAGATTAATATTTTAAATTGCTCCCTGTATTTCTTATTTTACTTTTCAAAGACTTTAAAATAAAATTACTTTGTACCGTTTTTACTTTTATATCTTAATAACTTTTCGTGATATTAATTTTTATTTTCAAAATCGAAAAATTTAACGACATCTTTTAAAGGACGTAAATTACAACACCAAAAAAACTAAAAAAATTGGCCCAGATTTCAGTGCAACACTACTAAAACTACAGAAAATAAAATTTAAAAAAAATAGAGTGTCATTTAAAATTATGAAGTTTGGTAACGACTTCTGGAATAACCGGAAATGATAAAAAAATAAATATGAATTTTAACGATGGCTTCAATAAATGTGAATTTTGTTTTTGTTTTTTTAAGTAAAAATCGATGGTATTGGTATTGGTAATTAAAAAAAAAAAAAGAATAATAAAAAAAGAATTACTCCGCATGATGATGAAAAAAATGTGTATTTGCTTCAGATATGAATTACGTAAAGAAGACACAAATGCCAACACATTCATCGCAAACATTGCAATAGACATCGGGAAATCTTGCCATGACACCTTCGCTTACATGAGTGACGAATTGGGTTACGGCCTCATCGCTTACAGCTGGGAGCAGAACAAATCGTGGCGCTTTTCGCACAGCTTCTTCATGCCGGACCCCCTGGCCGGCGACTTCAACATCGGCGGCCTGAACTTCCAATGGGGCGAAGAGGGCATCTTCGGCATGTCCCTCACGCCGATGCAAACCGACGGCCACCGCACGATGTTCTTCAGCCCATTGGCCAGCAACCGCGAATTCGCCGTCTCCACCAAGACGTTGCGCGACAGCCGCAAGGTGGAAAACAGTTACCACGAGTTCACACCGATGGAAGACCGCGGGCCTCTTTCGCATACGACATCCCGAGTTATGGACGACCAAGGTGTTCAGTTCTTCAATTTGATCGACCGCAATGGCGTCGGATGCTGGAACTCCCAGAAACCGTACACAGCCACCAACCTAGGGATGGTGGACAGGGATGACGAAGGACTGATCTTCCCTGCGGATGTCAAGACGGATCGCGAAGGAAACCTCTGGGTGATTTCCGATAAGATGCCGAACTTTTTGCTGTCCTCGCTCAATTACAAGGAGTACAACTTTAGGATTTTCTTTGCACCCATCGATGTCCTCATTAAAGACACAGTTTGCGATGTTAAGGGAGCACAGCAGAGCGATAATTCTCTTGTGGCGCTTAATCAGAGTCCGCTCGATTATGCAATTTTCGAGAATAAACGCATTTACTACTGAGTGGTGAAGTTAATTAGATTTTAATTGAGTGCATATTTCCATTTCTAATAATAACAAACATTCTATTTTCACCGTGGGTCTATATTTATTTATTTATTTATTTTCCCAAGTGTCCAGTTTTCCTTCCATTTTATTGATTTATATAATAGTAATGGGTCTAATGTGGTCTAATACTAATAATGAGTAATTATAAGATGTGGAAAACTAATGAAAGGATACGATTTTTATTGATTTCTATAATTATCAGCAATGTAAAAGTAGTTTTATTGAATTCTCCGGGAAATATTTCAGAAAGACTCAAGTGAACTTTCACTTGCATTTTTTATCAATTATTTATTACTAAATAGTAAGTACCATTGAATAATAATAAAGAAAAACTTATATTGTGGAACACATCTTTGTATTCTCGAATATTCAATCTATTTTTAATTATTTAATAGATTTCTTGGCAAAAACTAAAATTGCATTTTAGTTGGTGTGCTGTATTTTCGAAAATTATAGCTCTAAATCTTAAAAGGTAATCTTCATTTAATTCTATCTCGTAAGTATTTTTTTTTTTTTTTTTAAATTATAATGGCGAACTGGAAAATTATGTTTAATTTTCCACTTAATTACCTGTGGTCGGACGGGAAAAGCAACACCCGGTATAATTCAAAAATAATAATAATAATAACAGCTTATAAAAATATCAAATGTTTTAAAAACTTTTGATACCTTTGCTTTAAGAACTAAGAAATAAATAAAATTGAAATTCACAGTGTGTTTTTTTTTGTATTTAAATTTTAATTAAAGGCTAAATTATTCACAACGGAAGATTTTCGTTTTGGAAATGTAAAAAACACTTTTTGCGCTTCAATTGCTCCACGGATCCAATCAAAATTATAAAAAAAAAATTGAACGAAGAATGTACTGTTTGAATATTGAATCATAATCATAATAATTTCACTTAATTTAATAAATAAAAGTAAAAAACGCAACTTTTCTCTGAACAAATAATTTTCAACATTATTAACAGGAAATATTTAATATATTATTTAAATAAAAAAAGAAATAAAAGTGTATGCAAACCTTGTAAATGGCGGAAGCAAATAGTCGGTTCCCTTCGGAGTATTCCTTCAGAAGGAGCGGATCATCGGCGACCACCGCAAAACTACTTAATATCACACAAAGGGCAACGCTAACTAATTGGCACATCGTAATGAAAGTGCCCGTTGGATGTAGTATAGATGTAGTATAATACAGCCAGAAACCCGTTATTAGAAAATATGTACAGTAGAAAAATCTAATTTATGCAATATCTACCTAAGCAGAAGCAAAGAGGAGACGTGAAAATGAACATCAACAGAGAGTAGAGCTGCGAACAAGAAACATCTCCTTCCACTTTTCAATTTATTTACGAACAACGACATTCATTAACGATAGCCGGTTTATGATGATGATTACGATGTTGATGTTGATGTTGATCAAGTCAAGTCAACTACTTGTCTTGGTTGTAGTTGTATGTAGTGTATAAAATGTTTGGAAATACCCGTTGGCCGTCCTTTGGAATGGCGGTCGTCGATAAAATTCACGTTTTTTTGAAAACTGGTTCGATTTGTTAAATGGTTTCCATCATTGGATGTGAGCATTGTTTTTACAGTTTTGTCCTTGAACTTGCAGTTTGTTGTTAACTATGCCCTCCAAAAGCGTCTTATTTAAAGCTTGGCTTTCAAAAAGAAAATCTTGAACTTTGATTTTGATGGTGTTTTCTTACAAAGTTTACTTTTTTTTGCATTTACAATAAATTAATCAATTCATTGTAATGAACATTTACTTAATAAACTATAGTTGCAGAGTTGCAGGTGTCAAGAGGATCTAAAATATTTAGTCGTAGCTTTTAAAGTTTGTTTTTCCTGTTGTTTTACGTCGATAAATAATATAAATGCAATGCATGTTAATTAAGCACTGAATGGAATGGATGTCGCGCATTTAGAATTTTTTTCCGGGAACCGGATAAGACATAGCTGAAATTTTATTATTGATTTTGATAACGGATAATGTGCCCTATAAAATAACAGTAAGAATTTTAAAATCTTAGTGGTGACTTTAAAGAAAACTTGGTTTAAATGGTTGATATGTTGCGCTCGCTCAAGAAATGGAAACCGCACACTAAAAAAATTAATTTCCGTGAAACAAAAAAAAGATAAATAAAATTTTATTTTTGATTTTTATAAAGAATACTAAGCTCTATGAGATGTGAATGAAAATTTAGAAAAATTACTGGTGACTTTTCAGAAAAATTGACTTATTTGGTGCACTCGCTTTCCATACAAACTATAGAAATGGACTCCGCACACTAAAAACTTATTTCCGGGAACCAAATACGACATAGATGAAATTTTATTTTTGATTTGGATAAAGATTAATATGCTCCAGCAAAAGAGAGCGACAATTGAAAAAATAATTAGTGAGTCGTGAAAAAATTTGATTTATTTGTTTCACTTGCTGCACACAACACTCAACAGGGTGTAGTAACACGTTGCGCCTAAATAATAATTCCGGAAAACCGGAAATAAGTGGATGAAATTTTATTATAGCTTTTGAAAAAGGTTAATACGCTCCATAAATTAAGAATGAAAATTCAACAGTATAACAAAAATATATTAGTTAAATAAGGGATTTAATTCGAGGAAATTTCCTAATTGACCGGAAATTCAAAATCAATATTAACTTAAAGTTATTATTTGCACACAAAAAGGCTAACAAATATTTATTAACAATAAAAAAAATGCCAAAGAAATTTTAAACTTTAAACTCATAAAAGCAAGTATTAAAATAAGGAAACACTTGTTGCCCGGTCTTCGTAAATCAAAATTTAATACCAAAACCAAATTTATTGTATTGCCTGCCAGTTTTGCGCCTTTCTGTGACATTTAACTTGCAAGCTTTTACGCATCATATCGATTGCAAAGATGCTCTTTCTCTTTGCCAACACTAGCCATTATAAATGCTAAAATTTTCATGTTTCATAGGGAACATTATGAGAACCGCTGTGTTTGGGGGTTGAATTGCTAACAGATCGATAAGCCGTCGACTGATTTTACACCACCACCACCAGCCAGTCATTCAGTTCACGATGTGAAAAGTGCAGGTGCACAAATTAAAGAGACATCCAAGATTTCACAAAAACATATTGCAAACCAAAAACTACTATGAAAATTTGGATTTTCTTCAAAGGTAAATAAATATCAAAAAAGTACAATTTTAACTATGCATATTATTTTTAAATACACTTCCTTTCTTTTTCCTGTTGATTCTTAGTATATATTTGTATTTTTAATAATTAATTGCTTAATTTTAAGGACCTAACGATTTAATTTTATATTTTGTATTTTTACAAGACAAAGAAATTTAAAACGCATTTTATCGGAGCCCCATCTATTGGCAACACTTGCTCAAAGAGGTTAGGTTATGATTTTGTTGTTCTTTGTTTTATAAATTTCATTTATAAAAAAAATATAAGAATATTTATTAATTCGTTATGTGATTGTTTTAAGATCGTTTGGAGAACATTAAAATGTCCCGTAGACGCCAACAAAGAGATTTCGACAACGTGGACTATACGAAACTATCTGGTAACGATCAGGGTGGCTTTATTGATGCACAATTCGTATCACCACCTGATAAAATCCCCTGGAAAGCCGTCATTTTTGCCACTGTTCTTCTAATAGTGGGCACCATCCTTTTGGTAGTTGGTAGCTTAGTGGTAAGTGGCCATATCGATATGAAATATTCAGACAGAATGTGGCCAATAATTATTCTGGGTCTCCTGATGTTCATACCTGGAGCCTATCATGTACGTTTAGCTTATTACGCCTATAAAGAAGTGCCTGGATATTCATTTGATGACATTCCTGAATTTGACTAATGAAATTCCCAAAAACCATTAAAATTAAAACGATTCCAAATATATTGTATTCATAGTTGAAGTATTAAAAATAAAATATTAAAACAACCGAAAAAAAAAACAAAAAACAATTGATTCAAAAGTAATAGGTTATTACTTATCTTATTACTCACAAACCACCGGTCGTGCTTCTTCGCAACTTCTCTAGTATCAATTTGCACGTAACCTGGTCAATATACAATGTGGTGTTATTATGGGTAAGGCACACGTGAAGAAGTCTGAAATTATCCAATGCAACAATCAAACGCGTGGAGAAAAGGGTCACTTTTTGCGGACTTAAATCCTCCATGACTTTAACTTTAATTAGGGTGTCAATGGGCGGAACGCCTCTTCGCAGCATTTTGTAGAAGTAAACGTGCACGCACATTTGAACTTCCACTTCCGTGTACTGATCACATATCATAATATGATCCTACGATAAATCAATCAATTAAATTATGAACAAGTGAATAAATTTTCTTTGAAGTAAAAATCGAAAAGGAAGAAAACTCACCGTTGCTTGGGGAAACATACTCGAACAGCTATCAAACAACTTGGTGAATTTGGAAATTTCCAATTCCTGTTCGTATAGCGATGACAAAATGCGACGTTTCAGAGGATGCACTAAATCGAACGAGGAAAAATGCTGCAAGAGAATGTCCGTTTTATTGAGAAACCCGATTTTGTGGATGCGGTAGTCCAGATCCAACCTCTCGAAGAGTGCGTATACATATTTCCAAATATGTATGCCATCTAAAACAAGAGCAAAATTTTCAAAAAACCAATGGTTAAGGTAGGGAAAATGGCTCACTCTTTTTGTCGCTTTCCTCCATATCTGAATTCAATAGATACGAAATGATTTCGTACAAATGGTGCAACAAATTGCCCATAAATAGTTTCTCGAGGAACCGTTCGATGACGTTCATTTTAATTTCATGCAGCTTCGGTCGACTTCTATCACTCAGTTTCATCTCTGCAACATAAAACCAGATAAAACAATCCATTTCTGTGCAAATTTTCACTTAAAATTTCATCAGGATTGTTTAATTTAATTATTTTCGGAATATACCGGGTGGCAACTATTTAGAGGTCACATACACTTGCCTTCTTTTTTTTTTAATAATTAAATGAAAAACAAAAACAACTATTAAAAATGAAAATCAACAAAAATATACCTGGTTTTTTAATTATTTCGATTGTTAGCTGACTTTCAGTGCTTCGAGAGAAAAACTTCAAAATAAACAAAAACTTTTCGTCGGGCGTCTTCAGAATGGACCTGTAATTTTTATATTTTGTCAAGCACTAAAACAAAAACAAACAAAAAAACTATAGAAAAAAGCGCTAAAACATTATTTGTTTTCTGTTTTTACGTCAATGGAAAGGAAATCTTCTAATTTCATCCAGAATAACTTCAAAATGAGAGCGCCTGATTCGAAGTCTTTGCGAATGTATAATTCGGGTAGAATACTGAATGCGATCAGTTGAAAGGTTTTCAAACAATTGGCATCGCAATTTCTGTTGAATGCTGCAAATCCAGCGATTCAGATTTTCAATAGCACCATGAAAAAAATTACAAAAAACAATTAAAAATACAATAAAGAAATTACAAAAAAAAAAAACAATACTAAAAGCTATAAGGAAAAAAAACTTCAAAATTCATTATTATTTTTTTGCAGTTAATATCGCTTTTTCATCATTAACTAATACATATAATCAGTTTTTTTTTTCAGGTTTTCTAGACAAGGAATCCCTTTAATTTCATCACTTACCAATCAATTTTTAAAAATATTATTTTTATAAATAAAACACTTCTACCGAGTATTGATAGCATTTCTCGCTTGCAAAAACAAACATCGGGAATTTTTTTTTTCATTAGTTTTCATGATAAATACAGGACACTTGCCCTATAAATTGCAAAGGAAATTTAAAAAATCAAAAGGGGGACTTTTGAGAAAAGTTATTATTAAGACTTATTATTTTATAAAAATAAAAATAGGAAAGAGAAAACTAAATATTTATATTAGTTAATGATAAGAATGTGATATTTGCAAAAAAAGCAAAATAAAAATAAATAAAAACTCACCCATAGCAATGGAATTCTTAAGGAGAAGTAAAAATTTCTGGAAATCTGCAACTTCCATTTTTGAAATCTGTCCAACAAGGTTTCTTACGAAACGTTTTGGGTCTTTGACGTTGCTTATAACATTTTGAAGAAAATTGTCACAATTACTAGGAATCAAAAAGATGTCTTTGGCACTATGTTTTAACTTTGGATCGATTCTTTCCATTGTTAACGCCGAAACTTTACTTGTGTCCACCAACTTTTCCTTCAACGCTCGGTTGATCCAAGCGATAATGTCCGAATTTATGTCCTCGATGGCCGCTTCATTTGCAATCGCTTCAAAAACGGCTGGATCGATCGGTTGCGATCCGTGTTTAAGAAGCAGGTCCATGTGAGACCAATAACTTAGAAAGTTATCCTCTTGCACGATAATACTGAGCAGAATATCACAAATGTTGGAGGAAAAGTTGAAAGAGTCGGCCACAAATTCAAACGACGTTTCCAACGAAAAATTACCAGAAGACACAAGGGCGTTCATCACTGATTTAATTACTAAATGCTTGTCGTAGACACCCGGAGATTCCATCACGTCGCTGATGATTTTCTTCAGCAGCATTGTGTTGTTGTTGGCGCAAGCAATTTTCGAAAAAACACTAGCCATGAATGAAATGTTGCAGTCACTTGTTAAGCCTATGGTCCAGAATTCTGTTTGCTTGTTGTGTGAAAGGGAAGAAAGGTCATCGACAAGCATATCTACATCCACATTGACTTCATCCTGTCTTAATAAATGCATAATTCTCGATTCGCGTGAAAAACTTTCAGCTCTGGATGAAACAGCAACGTTTTCAATAACATTAACGCATTTCCCATGAGAATCCTCCTCCAAACTGTACTCAGAACTAATAAAGAACCAAATTGCATTAGTAAAAAACAAGCAAACAACAGCAAAGATGACTTACTTGGCAAATAAGGACAGGCAATCATCTTCAACAAAGGGTGAACTTTTTGCAGGCACTTGAGGCTTTAAAAACGGAGAATCTCTGTTGCCATTTACAGAGCTTGGTGTTCGAGGTTTGAAAATAGGGTCCACACTTGTAATAACATCGCAGCAGGGCACCTCAGTAGCAACCCAAGTCTGAAATGAAGAATCCAAACTGGAATTTTCAAATTCAGCATCCACTTCATAGCTGCAGCTACTGCTGCAGTCACTCCTTTCATCCTCTTCATCAATGGAAGATGATGATTGTGAAGATTCATAATCTGGCAATTCAGGTTCTTTCAAACTGCTACTTTTTGGATTGAACTCCACTCCATTAACATTCCTCTTTTTATCCTCCGTATTGAAGGAGATAATGAACGGAGTGAAGCCTAATTCATCTCCATTCTTCATTTTTTTAGCTGCAAATGTCAATGCAATTAATAAAACATTTACTTTGCAATACAAAGTGTGCAAACCAACAATTACTTTCATTGCTTTTCACTGAAATACAAGAAACTCCACTATCAGATCCTCTTTGACGATGAACACTTGTCCCTTTTATTTTTGGCATCTGTTTTCTTGGGTTAACACTACAAGAAATGTGGTGAAAGTTTCAGTAGTTTTCAAAGCGTTTACTGCTTTACTGCACAATTGCAGTAACCTCTGTGCTCTGGCGCTAACGATAAACACAAAACGGCTAACAAGGCATATTTTGTTTTGTGTGTGTGCGTGGATTTTGTGAATTGATAATATATGCAGAAAAATCTAATTGAAGGACTTGATGTTGTAGCTTTTTTTTAGCTATTCCCTAAATATGGTTCCTATTTCCCGTTTTAAGTGGTTTCAAACACAAACAAATAGTTTCACGTTTCAATCAAGGTCTCAAAGCGAAATGCACAGATTAAAGATATATTTTGTCTTTAATCTGTGGCGAAATGCGAGCCTGTGATGCGAGCAAGAGCAACACAAAGCAACATGTGGTGGTAAATGTAGCACATGGATATCATCTCCCACTTTCACCCACGCTTCTGTCTCTCTCTTTCCGGTTTTGTATTATATCAGTTGTCCTTTGTTTAGCAACGAAACAGATGCCATGCGAAAACCTCGGCAACGAAAACAATATGTGTACCTAGGGTTGCCTAGCTGGCTTGGAAAACATAACCTAAGTAAAAAGTAAACTGAAAGCTGCAAGTATCCTACTCAGCGTTAAATTTGTTTAGTTTAAAGTTCAAATTAAACTTTTTAATTGCTGAAATGGTAAGTATAATATGCATTTTTAGCATAATTCTAACTTGAATTACTGTTTCAGTCAGTAACTGTACACACAGACTTAGGAAACATAAAACTGGAACTGTTTTGTGAAGACTGCCCAAAGAGCTGTGAAAACTTTTTGGCACTCTGTGCAACCGACTACTACAATGGATCGTTATTCCATCGCAACATTAAAGGCTTTATAGTGCAAACCGGTGATCCATCCGGCACTGGCAAAGGTGGCACTTCAATATGGGGCAAGAAATTTGAAGATGAGGTAAAAGACGAGCTGAAACACAAATGCAGAGGCTTGGTGAGTATGGCCAACAATGGACCTAATACAAATGGCAGTCAGTTTTTCTTCACATATGGAGCACATGCTCATTTAGATCTTAAGTACACCTTGTTTGCAAAGTAAGTTTTATATAATTTTGAGATGAAGACAAATAGTAATTGTTTGTGCTTGCAGAATCATTGATGGTTTTGATGTGCTTGATGAATTGGAGAAACTGCCAGTCAATCCTAAAAATTTTAGACCTCTAACGGATGTAAAGATTATCAGTACAACAATACATGCGAATCCATTGGCCGGTTAAATTAGTTTATTTCTCCACTTCCGAATAATCGTCGACTAGAGTGTTAATATTCTCGAGGGCCTCACCGAATTCACCTTCCTCCATTCCTTCGCCAACGTAATGATGAACGAAGGCTCGTTTCGCATACATCAGCTGGAATTTGTAACCTAAATTCTTCCAAATTGTTTTTATTGCTGTATTGTTGGACAACATCAGAACTGATCGTTGCACGTTAGCCAAATCCCCATAGGGAACACAAGTCGGTGGCTGATAATTTATTCCTACCTGAAATGAAAACCAATATTTACTATACAAGCAAATAAAGTAATGAATTTTACTTTGAATCCAGTGGGACACCATTCCATGAACAATTGTCGACGTTTATTTTTAATATTAACAATTGCATTGTTGACATCCACAGGAGTTACATTGCCACGGTAAAGAAGACAGCAACTGATGTACTTCCCCTCTTGGGGATTGCACTTAACCATTTGGTGTCCGGGCTCGAAACAGGAATTGGTTAGCTGTTGAACGGATCCTTGCTCGTAGTAAGCTTGATTGCAAGAAACGAATGGCGCGTAAGTAATTAGTGGGAAATTGATCCTTGGATAAGGAACCAAATTAGTCTGCAGTTCGTTTAAGTTCACGTTTACGCTGCCTTCAAAGCGCAAGGAAGCCGTTAATGCAGAAACCACCTAAATTAATGTTTAAAATTTTTGAAAAAATGTAAAAGGAATTTTTCAAATAGCACCTGAGCAAGTAGACGATTGATATTGGTGTATGTGGGACTAGGTACTCCTAGGTCGCGGTCTAAAATATCGTAAACGGCTTCGTTGTCCAAAGGAAATGCAATACTTTGATGTTCCAGTGACGAATGAGTTGCAAATATTGCATTGTACGGTTCAACAATAACCGGTGAAAGCTAAAATCAATTATCTTTTTTAGAAAATCAAAAAAACGCATTATTTCTGTTTTTTGTTTGTTTTGTTTGTTTTACTTTTGGTGAAGGAAATATAGCGAAATCCATTCGATTGCGTCTTTCATAATCGCGAGTGAGCTTTTCCGCCAACAAGGAGGTGAATCCTGAACCGGTCCCTCCGCCGTAACTTCTGAATGAAATAAAGCCTTGCAAGCCGTCGCAAGTTTCCGCCAGTTTTCTCACTTTGTCCAACGCCAAGTCTATCATTTCCTTTCCCAACGAATGGTAGCCGCATGCGAAATTGTCAGCAGAGTCTTCTTTGCCAGTCACCAGGAACTCCGGATGGAACAATTGGCGGTATGTTCCCGTGCGAATTTCATCTGTAAATTCGCAAAATTTATTGTGATACTAAAAGTTTTCATGAATACAAACAATAAAGTTATTAAAAAAAAAGGTTTGTGTCATTTGAAAAAGTTTGCAATAAATTTAAAATATATGAAAATGTTTGGATACCTATAACAGATGGTTCAAAATCGAGCATGAGAACCCGCGGAACGCATTTTCCTCCTTGGGAGACGGTGAAAAACGTGTTGAAGCTGTTGGGATCTATGTGATCGATGTATTTCTTGTAGATGCATCCATTGGGTTGGATTGCATGTTCCAAGCAATAGAGTTCCCAACAGGCATTTCCTGCTTGTACGCCTGCCTGTCCTATGTGTATTTGTATAATTTCGTTCTGAAATTTCACAAAACATTTTCAAAAAGAAACAATAGAAAAAATCAATTGTTGATTTTTTTTGTGCAAAATTATAAGGTTTTTACCCTGGGCATTTTATTGGTAAGGGCATGTTAAAAGGCTTAAAATGTGAAGATTCACTGAGAATTTTGTGTGTCGACTTAGCGAAAATTTAAATGTTTTTAAAATGACAAAAATTTTTGTCAATAAAATTTGGGTTTTGTAGTTTGAGACATGTGACAAAAGTGTGAAAATTTTGATTGAAATTTTGAAACTTTCGATGACTTTTGCAAAGCAAACCACATAGTTCACAGCGTTCATAGTTGCGAACTCATTATTAAGCGAAATTATATTTATAATTTTTCTTTAAATGATGCTGATTACCACTTTTTTTTTATTGATAATTATGGTGATGTACTCCCCCTTGTATTTATTTAATAATTAAAATTATAAATGCTTATAACATTATCATTTTCATTTAATTTAATAGATTTAAAATGGTATATGTATAAAATGCTGAACAAATCAATTTTTAAATTATTTACTAACGATATCGCTTAAGACACGTTTAGCATTGATGTTCAATAATGAATTCACGAATAACTGAAAGAAATACACAATACAAAAGCAAGTTTAATAAATACAAGTTGATCATTTGAATGAAAACTTTCTAAAGTTGTTGTTTCGTTTCAATTAAAAAAAAAAAATGGACTTTAAAAACTTTTTGCCAACACTTCGGAAAGTTTTAATCATTAGTGGAATTTTAAATGAAAGCAAAATCAGAATTACATTCTTATTGGCTATTATTCTACTAGTTTTACTTTATTGCCCAATGT
Source organism: Holobus sp. GC000080 (assembly GCA_030556065.1). Classification (NCBI taxonomy): domain Eukaryota; kingdom Metazoa; phylum Arthropoda; class Insecta; order Coleoptera; family Staphylinidae; genus Holobus; species Holobus sp. GC000080. The sequence continues at coordinate 7,242 of JASKGO010007909.1, read as the reverse complement.
ACCAATTAATTTATGCCGGTATTGATATAATTGCATATTATTCATTTCGATATAATTAAAAGTTTAAAACAAATTTTGTTATTAAAAAAAAAAAAAAAAAAAATGAACAGTACATGGAATACATGAGATTTTTTTAAGGTTTGGGAAAAATCCCGTTAAAGAGGTCTGAAATTTACAGTTCCATTCAATGGATTATCATATTTTCATCTGGATTTTATCTGGACCACTACACTTATCTGAGAAAAGACATTTACAACGAGTTGACACTTACTTTGTTCAATTTGTGTCATCTTAGTTCGAGAGAACTGAGCAAATCCTTGGAGTTGCTCTGCAAACATTTGATCGGTTTTTGGCTCTGCATCGTTTGTGCAATTGTCTTCTACGTTGGCTTTCTTTTAAAATGCGAGCAGAAACATGATGTACTATGCCATATTTTCGGTATTAGAGTAAGCATAACCATGATAAAAAAAGATTCCTAAATGTAACCGAGTCATTTTTATTTATATTTTTAAATTTTGAGGGAAAAAATGATCATTTAATTTTACCAAAATATTTTGTTATAATTTTAAAATATAAAGGGTATCATATATTAACTCTAGATAACTTTTAAGATCTGAATTTTCAGATTTTTTACCCTGAAGAAAAATGGAATTTTCCATTTATTCAAATCATATCAATCGTCGAACTAACTATTCTGATATCTGAAGGAATGGTCTGCGCTTTTATAATACTGTACATGATTTGCACCAATGTGATAATGGCAAACGAGTTCAAAGAATTGGGCGCCACCATTGAGGAACTTTCGAATTCCAATGACGTTATTGCAAAATCATTGCATTTGCTGCAATGTATAAAACGACATCAGCAATTACTGCGGCACGAAAAATATTTTTTTATTTTATTTAATTAATAAATTGTAATAAGTAAAGCTTTTTTTTTAGATTTTACAAGAAATTTACCACGTCAATTAATACATCAACAATGGTAATGATAATGGCATCAACGGCGATTTTGGGCATTTTAAGTGCTAATTTAGCAGAGGTAAAGTGTAGTTTTCTACTAACTGCATTAAAAAATATGAAGAAAAAAAAAACAAAACAAAAAAAAAAAGAATCGAAAATTTTATAAAATAATTTAATATTTTTTAGGAATTTCAAATTACAGAAGTATTTTGCTTTGGTTTGTATTTAAGTTTATTGTTCTCTACATTTTATGCCTCTGATCTGGTCACCACTGCTAGTGCGGACTTGAAGATTTCTTTGCAACATTTGATTTGCGCGAGAAACGATAAAGAACTGCAAAGATTGTGGACAATTATGTATTTGGAAGCTGATCATTCGATTGGACAACCTTTCGGTCCTTTGGGAATTTGTAGACTGTCTTTTTGCATTGATGTTGTTACATTTGCACAATCTTTGTACACTTTATTAAAGTAATTTAGTTTTTATGTGCTACAACAACAACAACAAACACATTAAAATAATCATTTCCTGTTTAATATTTAATAGTGTTCAAATACAGAGTACAATGTAAATAAAATTTGCAAAGAAAACTTGCAATTGCTTGAAGTAATAAAGAAATTGGCGAAAATTTGCATTTACAGTTTAATTAAACCTAAAATTCGAATATTTAATATAATTGAAAATAATGATTCTACTCTTTCTTTTCTATACAGATTGATTGAATGAATCCGTGGTTTTTAATTTATTTATTAATTAAATAGGAAAAAGATATCATTAAGGAGTTCAAATCAAAAAGTTTTAAGACTTTTAGTTTTCGAGAAATACATTTTTAAAATTTTAATAATTTGATTTTTTCTTTTTTTTTTTTTTAAATAAAACGTTTAATGCGTGCAAAAGTGATTTCTTTTGTCATTGTTTCCTTTTCAAGAATTATTATTGACTGATGAGCAAATTAGGGTTTATAAAAGTTTGTTAACTTTGGCCAAAGTTATACTAGAAAATAAAATAAAAGTACTTTTTTCGGAATCATTTTTAATTAACGCGAAATTTAAAGAGTCTTGACCACTCTTAAACTTTTTTCTTTACATATTCTTCAAATAACACTAATTGTTAAATTATTTGCAAAATTTGGTAAAAGTTTGTTAACTTTTGCCAAAGAAGTTACATAAATTAAGTAAGTTTTGGAAATCTAAAGCAAGCAAAATACTTTTGGGGCAAAAAGAAATTAAATTACTAAATAAAACGAAAGACAATGAAAAAACACTCAGTAGAACATCTTAAATCAATTAGAGATTTCCAAGTTTATAAAAATAATATTAACAATTAAGAAATTTAACATTTTCTGTGATCATTTTTCATTCATAGTTTAATTAAACAGCTTATCATAAAGTAATTTTCCAGTTTTAAACTTTTAAAACAACATTTTTATATTCGCTGGTAAATGAAAAATTAATTAACTCAACTAAAAAGTAATTTCCCAGGTTTAATTATGTTCTATATTCGGTATGAATGGTATGATAATTTTAATTATCAAAGAGAACATTAAAAAAATGTTTATAAAATGAGAAAAATTGCAAGAATTAAATAACCCCATAACTATTTTACAATAAATTTGTCGTTGCCAGTTTTAAACGATTATTATCAATTAATGAATTATGAATTTCAAAATGAATAAAAATCATTCAAGAAGTACTTCTACTGTAGTTAGAAAAGAGGAAAATATGCGCAGGGGGCATTGCGCACTTTGCCGGATTAGCAACCCCTATACAATTGCATTTTCCAGGACAAGCTGCAAAGTGAGAGCGGGGCTTTTCAGCCCCACCCACGTAAACAATTCTCGCAGCAGAAAAATGACAAACAATGAAGCCGGCTGTTGTTATAAACTGGACAATTACTTATCCGAACTGAGCAAATGGTAAGCGACCTAACTCTATCAATCATTTTTCCGCTTGCCTCCTTCCTTTTCCCTCTTCCGCATCGCATTCCACATACTAAAATTGAATTTCCTTTTTAGGCGAGTGTGGCAGAACATTTTCCTAGGACAAATCCTCTCGATACTGGTCGTGTCGATGAACATCCTTTCGCACTTTATCAGTTTGGACAATGGGCACATTTTGCCCACCGGCCAGAGTTTCCCGCATTATATGTTCCTCTGTGCCATTTTCACCAGCTGGTTGGCCTTCAGAAGGGGAGAACAAGGACTCTTTAGTATAATTAAGCACAGGGGTTGGAGGTACCTCTTGTTGTGCTTAATTGACGTGCAAGCTTATACACTTCTTGGCTCTGCCCATCAGTTCACCACTTTGCCCAGTATACAGGTCAGTTTTTCCTTTTTGTTTTCTTCGTTATTTTTACTTTTTAGCCAAGTTTCCTGTTGATTTTCTTGTTTCAGTTATTGGGATGTGTTGCGATTCCTGTGGCTTTGGCCCTCAGTTGTCTTGTTTTGGGGGTGCGATATAGGATGGTGCATATTTTGGCGGTTTCCATTTGTCTTATTTCCGTTGGATGTCTTGTTTGGGCCACCATGGAAGATAATAAAATTGATGGTATGTTTATTTTTATAAACAATTACGTTTTTATTTTGTCCCTAATTATCCTTTACATTACTTTTTTTTTCCTACTTTATATGCTAAAGCAACAACTATTAAATTTAAATTGCATTGCACTAGTCCAACAAGGCAGTTTCTTGTTTTTTTTTTTTTTTTTTTTTTCTGAGAGCGCAGCACCTCCTAAACCAGAAAAGCTGTGAAGGTTTTTTTAGGTTTTTTTTTTTTTTTTGTTGGTTCATTTGTTTGGGGAAAATGATATGTCTCCTAGTTCCCGAATTGTCCAGAAAAACAAACTGAAAATCGTCGATTTCTATGATAATTTATTCGAAGAAAACTATTCGGCATAGAAAAAAAGTAATAATTGTTCCTAATAGATATTTTTATGTACAATCTAAATAATTTTACTAAATTTCCATAGCTCGCTTGATTTTCGAGATAAAAAATAAAGTTAGGATTTTTTTAATGGAAACCATACTTATCAAATAAGTCATAAAAGTTGTGTGCAAAAAACATTGAATGTATGGGGCTGACCTCGAAATACCAATGACCGTTCAGAAAGTGGGTTGCTATTTGTTTGGAGAGTGGTTTGGGGCAATTTCGTGTGGTAACTGGTAGGAGTCTTAACACTCTTAAGGGGTTGTGCCAGGTGGCACGCGTTGGCAGAATCAGCAGAGAGTACTCTCCTTTGGTACGAGCTGAGATGAGAGGAGAGGTAAACCTCTTGGAACGCCTTGAGAGATTTTAGGTGGATCGATGATGGCCAACGGCTGAGCTGAACATTAAAAAATAAATTTTATTAATTAAAATAACATTTTTCAAACGGATTAATTCAACGAGAACGAATAGTTTTAGTAATTTCATTAATATTACTTCATTAAAAAGTCAGTGGATACTATTTTTTACCATGTCATGTAAAAAAAATTAAATAAACATTTAATCAAAAACCGAATTAGACGAGAGGGACCGATTTTTGTTTTGTTTAACTTAACACATCATGTTGAACCCAGCAAGTAATGAAGATTTAATGCAGTTTAATCAAAATTTCTCAATTACTATATTCATCGCAATTTTATTTGTTTTTAAGTTAATTACAAACTTCAATAAATCAGTGTTAAACTAACATTAACATCTTAACATTATAATTTGTTGAGTACTTCAAGTTCTGTTTCCTATAATTTGCAAGTGCAACGCAACAGTGCAATGTTTTAACTGTAAATAAATAGGCAATAGCCGAAATTAGCAATTAAATTTAAATATCTTTCATTATAGACTTGATAGAGATAGCAGCTTTGAAGATCTACAAGTGAAATCATTAAAACTAAAGTGTTTGCCAAGTTTGGAAAAGGCATACCTCAGTGTAGACTTCCATGTCAACCTTAGCAAGCCCAAGAGCTGTGAAATTAACATCCAGTTGAGCTCTATTCATAATTTGTCCCACAAATTTTTTGCCAAACTTTGGATTGTTGTACCACAAGCATTCATAAATTGAGTTTTTAACATTAGAAGCCTGCAATGATTGCCTTTAGTATAGTTGAAGATTCTTAGGAAAAACAAAAAAAGAATTATACTTCTTCGATTATCTTCTGGGCAGGATAACAAGAAACACTCATTTCCATTACTACACCGATCATATAAACGTAGGTTTTTATCAATGTAATCACATTGCTAAAACAAAAAAATATTAATAGGTTAAAAATTGGGTTTGTAACTTTGTAATATAAAAGAGAACCTTTGTTCAACAAGAATAAGAGATCCAACGATTCCAAGCAAAGTGATCATGTACTGAACTGCAAAAATATAACTGTACGTTTTACCGAGGACCTCTACATATTCCAAAAGAAGGTTGTGGTACCGAATACAGATTTTGATATCGTTTTCCAAATTCGGACTCTCCATATCCAAACCTCGAATTTTCTTATTCAAAGCTCTGAACTGCGCAATAATATAAACGCTAATTCCCACAAAGAAAGAATCACTGAATGCAGCAAAAATTGCATCGTAAGCAAAGTGAACCATAATCCAAATTAAAAGAGAATTATAACAGTATGGACAGTCGGGGACATGCATTTCAAAAGACAACTGTCCAAAAAGTACCGGCAAAATTACAATCATAACGTAACAAACAAAAACAAATAATTTGAAAGATTGCGTGATCTTCAAAGCCATTCCATTCAACTTCCTCGTTTCTTCATCGGCTGCCCAAAACCTTTTCTCGTTCACCATCAACCAAATGATTTCCTTTTCGTAAAAAAGGGGCACAACTGCTTTGGTGCCCTGCAAAAAAATCATTATCAACTTTGGATTCAAATTGATGATTTGCTTAGAAAATTAGAAAATACTTGGAATAAAATGAACATAGTGATAAATCCATCGAAAAATTTCTCATTGCGTTGAATCAATAGTAAATAAGTTAGATACATTAATATCACTCGACTTATTTGGAATATCCCAAAAATGATGTAAGTTAATTTGGTCCGTTGCTTCGGCATCAGTTTCACCCATTGCAGGGTTGATAATAAGGACTCGATGACTTTCTCATCGGTTGTTTCCATTGCGACTGCTAATGCTAATTCTCAACTGCTCAATAATTACTTGCGCTTTTGTTGCAATTAGAGTTTGTAATTGGGTACTTTTCCGTGCAAATTATACTCAATGATTATTTCATAGGAGTAATTAATTAAAAGTTTGCAGGTTGTTAATCATGCCACGCGTTTGCTACGATTGAAGCCAAATAATATATAAATTTATTTTTAGTTCGTTGCATAGTTGTAAAAATCACCAAGAAAGTTTTTGTTTGAGTAAAAACCAAAAAAACTGCTTTTATTAACCGAATTAATTACAAATGAGTAATAAAATAGTTCCAATTCAATTAATCAAATATTCATACTTCATACAGGATGTCTCTTCTATAGGATTTTCTTTCATTGAAATTAATGAAATTTAGATGTTGAAAGTAGATAGATTGTTTTTAAATGAAGACCCAGTATCTGAATTATATGCTTTAATTATTAAATTGTCAGAATAACTAAAACTTTAATAAATAATAATTATATATACTCAAACAATCGTCTGATCCTTTTATCTTTTTTTTCTTTTATTTCTTTAAAAACATTCTTATTTCTTATGTTATAATTACTTAAAAGGCTTTTAATCACATTGTAATTGATAGAATTATTAATTTTTTATAACTTTTAATAAAAACATAATTAAATAAAGATTGTTGGGGCAAATAATTAGCAATTTGCTGTCTACAAAGTAAGTTATAACTAATAAATTACTGGGAAGTGCTACAAAAAGTCCATGTATTAACTCTACACCTTTTCAAGTTTTAATTCAGAAAAGATAATATGTAAATGGGATTAATAAGTTGAATTTCAGAATGCATAACATATAATTGGAATTAGATAACAGTATTTCAGAAAATGCAAAATGTATTTGAGAACAGTTAGTTGAATTTCAGAAGGGGTAAAATGAAGTTGAGGAAAGTAAGTTGAATTTCAGAAAAGATAACATTTATTTGTGAATAGTCAATTTTATTTCAGAAAGTATAACATATAATTGAGCTATTGTAATATTTTTTTCCAGAAAACGTAAAATGTAATTCAGAAAGTTGCTAATTTTTTTATAAATCGTGCCAGAGCTGTGCAGCATATAGCACCATTTTCAATGCTGCAGCTTTAGTTTTGGAAGAAATGCATGTTGGGCAATAGTTCAATTTTTAAATGTTAATA
>JASKGO010007908.1:0-31869 GCA_030556065.1 Holobus sp. GC000080 | reverse complement strand
TAATTGAAACATAAAAACAAACGTAATTCAGACTTCTAATTACGATGGGTGTAAAATGTATTTTATGTCAAGAAACGCGCTCAGAATTTTTGTTAAAATTCGAATTTACTATATTGTAAAAATAAAAAATGTATGGTTATGCCCATTCCATTCGTTTATTTTCCACAAATTTCCGAAAAAACCCGATTCGTCAATGAAATAGACTCATATATTTCTTTCTTTTTCTTACTTTGGAGACACTTCATGCGTCAAATGCTTGTTCTATATACGTTAGTATATATTTACTTCATTGGTAATGACTGATTCGAATTTGACGGAAGCTAGGTTTCATAAACAAAACAATTTTTTTTTAATTAAAACCTTCTTTTGTGGAAACCGGAACAATTTTTCAAAATTGAAAACGACCGATTTTTTCATAATTTAATTTTAAATTTCCGCCAGAAATATTGCTCCTGCTTCACAGTCGGGCCGCAAATAGCGCTCACGCGGTAAAACCTTACATTACGCACTTACGTATGCGATATCTACTCTAATTATAACGCAAACAGGCAAAAGCAAACCATAAAAGTTAAGAATCGATGTTTTAGTATCTTTTGACATCTACCATCAGAATTCATGCATTCAATCAGAAACTCAAAAAATAAAATCAAATTTTGTAGTCCTATAGACCAGTCCAGTGAACTGTCATTTGGCTCTCACTGGGAGGCATAATTGACAAATTGACAAATAAAGTAAACTATTTAAAAAGTTCTAAATTGGAAACCATTTGAAAATGTGGCAAGTGCCTCCCAGTGAGTTTTAATCTCGCTTTTAATCAGCTGTTCTGGATGGGTGTATTGCATGAAATTTAATTTAAAAAATCCTAATTTTTATTATGCTGACTTATTTCCATAGTGATGATTAATAATTTAATTCTTTTGGCAAAATAAAGAAGTAAATAAATAAAAATGAATCAAATTCCAAAATACACTAATTATCAAGTTTTGATAGCAAAACTCATGAGGATAATTGAAGCAACTTTATTAAAAAAGAAAAAGAAAATGAAAAATAATAATTAAAGAATAAAACCTTTATGGGAAACCAAATAAATAGCTTAACAGCATTCAACTGACATGAAAAGAAGAAACCGAAATTGAATTAATTTCCATTGAGGGGCCAAATTAGCGTTCGGTACACCTTTAGGGTTTGGTTAGTTCACTGGCAGTATTTGTTGCTTTGAATTAACGTCCCATTGTGCCTAATTGAATGAGCAAAAGTCCTATTTGTGTGGCGCCTCTCCCTCTCTATGTGTGTATTGCGTATTGATAGATTTGTGTGTGCGAAAATCATCGAACATGTCCTTCCAATATATCGCGAATCGAATTCGAAAGTTGTTCATTACACGCTCCCAGTATGTACCTACATAGAAGCAATGCGTCTGAGTGTAGGGGTAATGTATGTACGTGGTGGTGCGCAATTCATAAATCAGCCTTGCCGTTTCCTGATTTTTATGCCGCCCTCTATCTTTCATCGCGTCCAGTGATAAATTACAGGAAAAGGGTGTAAAATAATAAAACACGCGCAACTTCCAAACTATGACACACTGATTTTTTTCTCTTCTTTGCCATACCAATCGATTACTTAGTTTTTCTTCTCTGTAATTATTTCCGTAAAGTGTGTTGTCCGGAATTTTTTAAGACTATTTTCCTTTTTTTTATGGCATGTGTATGCATAACATGACCGAAATATGCAATTAATGCATGTAAACTCCAAGTGTAAATAATTATAACGGTCCATGTGTGATAATTTATAACGCGGCGCGTACAATTGAATTATTGTAACAGGAAATCAGCAATCTTTGAAGATTGCGTAAGCCGTTAATTAATTCCTAATATTTTATATTCGGTTCCCACAGTCGCAATTTTCGCTTTTTCCTTTATCTATTTTTTCGTTTCATTTTCTGCGCTAATTAAGCCATTAAATGCCGATTAAATAGGTATTTCTTTTTCCCTCATAAAGTACCCCTTGGTTGATTATTATTTTTAGTTTCGCTACTAATTGCATTTAGCAATTAACACTATCGCGCAATAAAATCGCTAATACTGTGACAAATAAGCCATGGCTCGCAAAAAATAAAAATCTCCGCGCAAAATTAATTAATTAACGTTCATTAATAACTTTTACTTTTTTCGAGTGAAAAAAAAATCGCACAGCCATGCTTTTATTGGGGAATAATTTAATTAAAAAGTGACTTTCATGTTTTAGCATGAGCATTTTTTCCTTCCAAGTGTTTCTCTTTGCCGAAGAACGAACGAAAAAAGGAGCGCTTAATTAAAGTGGACTTGCATTGCTTATTTATAGGGATTTACTCGCTGCTCTCTTTTTCTCTCTCTCTCTCTCTCTCTTTCTCTCTCTCTGTTTCTGAGATTTTATAATCTTTATATATATAAATTCACTTATTAATTTATTTCTTATTGGTATAATATATTGCCGGTATAAATATCGATCGCGCAAAAGTGGTTTAATTTAAATAGAAATCACGTAAAACTGGTATAGGTTTTATAATGGTCCTTCTTCGTTGGCTAGCTGCATATCGACAAATAAGAAATGTAGATGCAAAAATAATCAAACACGGTGTATATAATTAAGAAAGAGCCGAGCTACGAGCGAAGCCTCTCATCGTCTTCTTTGCCAAGGCAGTTGCAGTAGTTGTGGATGCTGCTGCTAAGTAAGGATTTGTTTCTGGACTGCATACTAATGCGGACAAATCAAAATAAAAGCGCGCTTTTAATCATGATTAGTGCATACTTAATGCGGAAAGTAGGCGCACTTGTTCTCTTCCTTTTAAGACGTGGATCAAAAATGCACAAAGTCGCCTTTTCTATACGTATGTACATTGAGAGAGGTATAGTATACTATGTAGGTTCTTCTTATATGCAGATTGATATAGTTGCAAGTTGCGAGCGAGGAAATCTGTATTGGTGCTTTCTTCTTCGATTTGTTATTGCGATTGCTACCTGTGGGATTTCTACTTGAATTTATTGTTAATTGCATCTAATCGCCGTTTAAATCACAATATTAAATTTTATTTATGTGTCCACAGTTATTAATTTTTGTTATTTTATTAAATCAGCTATTAATGGATATAATAAATGCAGATTATATTTTAAGCTAGCAAACGGTTAATTTAGCTAGCAGAAATAAAAATAAAATGTTAAATTTATTTAAGAGATTTAAAATTACTCCGTAATATTTAATTTTTTTTTGTGTTAATCTAATTTATTTCAATAAAGACAATATAGATATGGAACAATAAGCAATTAAGATTGACTTTAAATTTTATTCATTATTTTTAGTCGAAGCATATTTTTTTATTTTTAATAATTAACAATTATAAAAACACGCTTAAAATATTTATTATATTTTTTTCTTTTTCTCCACAAATAATCCAATGTTGATTTAGACTACCAAATAAAATTATTTTGAGTTGAACAGGGTGTTCAATGAAAGAGTTAAAATGTTAATAATTGACGGGCTGAGAAGCAATGGGGCTCAATGGACTAGCTAATTTAAAATGCATTAAAAATGCCCTAATATTATTATTTAAAGTTTATACCGGGTGACACAAATTTGACTACCACCCCAGCCACTTCTTTATTTTTTAACCGATTTTTACCAAATTTGGTATGCATACATAAGACAACTTTTCTAATTGTACTGGACATATGTCGTTTTTGCATCACTTCTGGATTCACCGGATACGGCCCCAGTTTTGATTTTTAAATGGCATCACTGTCATTTTTTAAAAGTTTTATTTGAGATTTTTATACACTATGAATTATTGCAACATACGAAAAATGGTATCAAAAAATTCGTCATTAAACGAGGAGTAAACAAGTGGGGGTTGTCCAATGCGCTTGCCGTTTGAAAAAAATTTAGAACTTTGGACCAAAAATCCAATTTGTCCAAATTCTTTTGTTAATAACTCACAAAATATTAAACTTATGGAAGGTTTGCTATTTTTTAATATAATCTTATTTCATTCTAAGTAATTAAAGCCTTTTCGCAGCCATCCAGAGTAATAAAAAAAAAACATTTTTTTTGCAACTAAAATAATTAAAATGGGTTTTGAAACCCAGGATTTTCCCTAGAATGCGAAAAAAGTAAAAAAAGATGCGGCGAAACCGGAAATTATGTATAAATGACATCAATTTACTTTAATTGTAATGTTGTCTTATGTAGTTTTACCAAATTTGGAAACAATCGATTTAAAAATTAAGAAATGATAAAGCCGGTTGTTAAATGTGTCATCCTGTTTAATCTTTAGCTAATAATTTTACTTAATATTTTATGCAATTTTTAAGTTGTCTCTTGAACGAACCCCTTTGCTTTTCAACCCGTCACTTTAATAACTTTTTTACTATTTAACATATCGCAGCAATTTGATGTAATTTTAAAGATAGTTTTAACTGCTTTTTATAATTTAAAGTAATAAAATTTATTAATTAAGATAAAAATGTTATTTTAAGAAATAGTTCGAATTATTCACGACTCTTTACTGTATAACAATTATGTTTTCAACATTGAATTATTAGTTACTAGTTTGTTATCCATAGTTTTGAATTTTTGTTGCACCATTGAGTGATTAATCTGTCCTAAAAGTGACCCGAAATAATCCATCGCAATACGTCACCATTGCAATACGTCTCGTCGCGACGCTAATCATAAATTTGTCAGCATCTGCATCATTCAAATTTAGCTTAGCTCATGGAATACTTATTTAAGAGTCATTAAACTTTTTTTTTTCGTTAATTTAATGATATTATTTGCTTTAAATAAACCGTTCTGCCAGTTTATATGTTTAAATTCACGTCGCGTTTATCTCAACATTAATATGAAAAAAATAAGCAAACGTAAACTATTTAAAGATTATCAATACGTCCCATTATTATAAGTAACAAATTAAAAATAATTATTTCAAATTGACTATTTACTGCCAATTTATTGATTACTTTAAAAATCCAACAATTTTGATTATATTAATTTAATTTTACTTAATGCATTGGTTTCTTTTATACAAAGCATATTTTAAATTAACTTTTAGTTAAAAAGTAATAGTAAAACGTATAGAAACTAAAACAATTAAAATGGCAATTTCCATAAAATGAAAAATCTATAATGATTCGTTCCAATAAATATTAAAACAAAACAAAAAAATGAAAAGAAAAGAAAGAGTGGTGTAATAATGCAAGAAGGTATTTTGAGCGATCAGACAGACGGTTGGATATTTTATCCGCACCGCAGTATAAACCGCATTTTATACTCGAATTACTAAATAACTATTCGAAACTGAAACGATGCGTGCAGATATCAAATCAAATCAAATCAGAATGAAACCAAATATTCCGCCATCAATGGAGCCAACCACTGCTTGATGCTTCTGCAATAAATATCCATACACAATACCGCTCATAATATTACCTATACCTTGGCTAAGCTAATTTATTAATACATTTACAATTTATAGATTTCTATGGGCACAGAGGGGCAAAAATTCATTTAACATAATGCTTCCTTACAGCCGTGTAATGAATTAATGCTCGAACAGAAAGCTCACATGAAGTCAGCAGCCATCAGGCAGGTTAACTGTCTGCTTGGCTCCTTACTTTTTAATATTAATAAAGGAACTCTTGCTTGAGCATCAAAAGCAACAGAAATTGCGTTTGTCATTTCATGTTTTCAACTTGATATATGTTGATAGACATCTGCATTTGATTGTGTGTAATGGATTTATTGCGACAAGAAGAAAACGTTCCGTATATCTTTACAGTTCGCTTGATGGAGATCAGCGAAAAGGACTCTGCTGAAGAAATTTCATTTATTCTTTACTGTATTGCAGCAGTCGACTTAATAAACCTGAACTAATTGTTGCATAAATAACAAATTCATACTTTATTTTATAATTTCAACGATTTCTTACTCTTGGGAATATATATATTATTTATATGTATTGCAGAATTTCTAAAAGGACATTTATTATCCGCTCGTAATTATTTTATATTGATTTCTTACGCAATCTTTTGCTTTTATAATTCGCAGTTTATGGCCGTTGTTTATGCGTGTAAATATAAAATAGATTAAAATTATATTATTCATTTATGAATAACCGCATCAAAATGCAATATTCATAGATTGAAATTTTCTTACGCCGACTTTTATTACGAGTATTGCTTAAATCAAGTAGGCTTTGTAACCTGCAGCGGTATCATAATGAATGGTGTGCTGTGCAAAGAAAAGGAAGGGTTGCTAGGCGACTTGTTTACTGTATACTTTGTAATGTTTGCAAATTTATCACGCATTACGAAGAGGCATTTTAAATTGTTGCTATAATCAACACATTTCTTTAATTTTTAATAGTGTTTAATAAATTGTTTGTCCTTAAGTGATCTCGAAAATTAAATTAATATAAATAAAACAACTTATGACTTCGAAATGGCTCATTAGCTTTTTTGCCAACATACTGATTGGGTAAGTAAACTATTTCGCAATTTTCAAGTATTTAATATATTTTAAGAATTAAGTAAAATGTTATTATAAAAAATGTCGCATTACATCAGAGATTTTACTACAGGGTTTTATAATGAATTCATTTTTATTGCAAATAAGATGCAAACACGACGCCAATAGCGGCGAAATTTTATATCGAAGTCAAATTGCGTGCTTCACGCCGGAATAATATGCGGAAAATAAAAATATTTGTCCCCTTTGTAAATTTTGATTTTGAGACGAACGTGACCGAAATACAATAAAAGGAATCCGGAACAAACACCCTCCCCCAGATCATAAATATTTTACATCTGTCCGTCTGAACGGATCTAGAGCTACATTGTACATCCACAAGCCTGCGGACGATAAAGGGGTAGCGAGATGTTGAAAAAAGCTGCAGTGGTACAAAGCATAAAAAAATATTGCCGCCCCCACTGCACAATATATGACGACCATAATAAAAATTAAAAACAGTGCATTTTAAAGGGACCGACAGCTAGCAGCATAGTGTAATAACTAAATGAAAGGCGTCACATAAAATTTCATTTATTCCGCGCACGTACCGCTGATGATGGCCGTTCGCTAAAATGTATAAATATTGATGTTAAACATGTATGCTCTTGCTTTTTCGCCGTAAATAAACGGGGCACTTCCTTTTGAGGAAATTTCGGTTTCATTAGCATCGCTTTTCGAGTGTTTTTCACATTACGGGTACACTTTTAATGTGGAAAAGTTTTACGAGCTGGGCCGGGCCCCTATATGAAAGCGGTACTTTTTACACCTTTCTCTAATTATTTCTCCACGTAACTTGCTTGACGGTGCGCTGCATTATTATTATAATTTAATACATTTGGAACAATAAACTAAACTCCTACACTCTTTGTTGTGCCACTAATAAGGGATTACGCCCATGTGACGAGAAACCTGAACTAGGAAATTCTCTATGTGGATATTGTATTTAATATACACAAAGAACGTCCTTTTGTTTATTATTGTTTTTTTTTTGAAGCCTACTAAAGTGAGGTAATATTTGTTATTAATTGGTTTTATCGTAGAAATGGTAATGGGCTTTGTCTGTTGGTAGATTTTCATTTAAAGGCTGTTTGTTTATTCAATGCTTCACTATTTCAGTGATTTAATTAATTGTTTTATGGTTGATGCGTCCATTATGGTAAATAATGTTGCGCAAGAAGATTTAGTTTTTTATTAAAGACTTTTACTTTGTATTTCTAAAATCTTAAACTATTATTTGTTATTTTTTTAACCTTTTCCACTTTTCCTCAAAAAATATCAATTTTATTCAATATAGAAAGGAATAATTGATTTTTCTTTCAACAATAGAAAGTGCATATGATTAAGCATTTAAATGAAAATTTAATTACAAATTTCACTTCAAGTAATAAATGTTTGCATGTGATTCATCATTGACATTATTTGCTTTCATCGATAAACCGTTAAAACTTTTGTAACATTCAAATCAAAAAAGCAAACAAAAAATATGAGTAAAACTGAATAATTCAATGAGTTGTTAATAATGTGAAAGTAACAGCGCATTTAACGACAACGATCCGCTTCGTATTGACGCCCCAGTAAAAGACCCTTTGTATGTATGTGTAATGTGTGTGCAGTTGATTTTAATGTAGATCCGATGCATTAAAGTGGAAGTGAAGATAGTGGAGTTGTAACGCGATAAAAATGTCTGTCGCATAACTTTATAACTTTTCATTGATAGAGATCTTATAAGTGATACCTGTGGAAGAAGAAGAAGGCTTTTTTCTTAATTTCGCTTTAGCCAGCTTTAGCCAGATGAACGCACTTACCACAACCAACTGTTAGCTTGAATAAGATTCTTAGATAAATGGCAATGGTAATGCTGATTTTCAATTAAAATCTGGCAGACGATAAACTCGGCTCGATTTGTAAATATAGCGGCGGGAGCTTCTTCGACGCGCTCCTCGCTCAACGAGAGCAATTCAAGAAAGAAGAAGCAAAGAGTAATACGTATTGAGCTCAGTGGCAGAGCCATAAACGAAAGCAAATCTCCTCGAATCGATCTGAATGCGATTGATTAATGACTCGCTATCATAGTAATTAACAGCGAGCATTGTTAAATTATAGTTTGTACCACTACCGGTATGATAAATAGTGACCGTACGGCTACTTATTTCCATGGGAACAAATTCCTTTCTGTGTTTAGGTATATTATTTGATGCCACCTTTAAATTTGTGTTTCAATTGAATTATTTGTTTTTTGAAATTCCAAATTACAATTACTTATGTCCTCTGAATGTAAAAATTAATAACGAAAATTACTTTTCAAACGCTTTCCTAAGCTTCCAAAGAACACAAAATTAATGTTATGTTATTTTTAAAAAGAAAATTCAATAAACTGTTTAACTGAACATTAATGAGAATTATCTCCGATTATCCACCAACCTGTAATCAAGGAAATAGGAAAAAGAAGTCTTACCTTTGAGTTGTAGCAGCGTCGTCATTCTGAAACAATTATGACGAAGATGAGTCTATGATAATTACAAGTAAAGTTTGCAGCGCGCACGAAAATCATCATTTCGCAATTATAGCTTAGTTTGTTGTCAGTGTTTGTGCACATAGTCGTACATGCAAAAGGAATTACATACTACCGTTCGATATCAGGAAATAATTACGTTGTGCGATCCGAACGAGAAGCAAAGGATATAAGGACGACTGTTCTCAAAGTGCATTATTTATCGCCGCTGCAAATTGAATTCTTTCTAATCCTTCTATATCCCGTCCGAAATTAAAGTGCATCCAACAAATTTAATTTGTCGCGCAGGTATTCGCGACCTCCGTATGCCCTACCAGCGTTAGCTATGCTCTATATGCCCATAAAGAGAATACCTTCGCTAAAAGTTTGCAAGAAGTCGAAATTGCATTGTGCGTTCTTCGGAATGCGCAATAAGGCTTTGCGCTTACAAGCGACTCTCTCGAATAAAATGGAAATCATATCGTTTTCAAACGAACGGTTCACTTAAACGAACAATTTCCATCTTATACATTATATTTGACATGGATTGACGCTTTTCTTCTGTACACTGTACTTTTTAGCTGTGATTTCCGATGCTATTACATTTTTCTACTATAATAGCTTTTTTTTTCTTTCTTGTTAACTAAACTTTATAATTTAATATAACAAGAATTACTTTTTTGGAAAAATTAGAAAATCAATCATCTGGGACTTTACATAGGCGTCCATTTAAATGCGGAATGTTTACTGGGATGAAAAGCAAAAGAAAAAAAAAGTAATAAAAAGCAAGTATAGGGGAAAAGAGGAAATGTCAAAGTAGTGAAAAGGGATAAATTTGGAGCGCGAGCATTTTTCCTCAAATTTGCCCTCTGAAAAAACGCTATAGACTGTCGAAAATCACAGTTAATGCGCGAAAATCCTTCGTATCCTTGTATTTTTCCTATAGGCGTCCCTTTACATTTGCTGCGAGAAAAAATGATCTTGTTTTATTCAGACGTACAGCAGCAATATGCACACAGACACACTGCTATAAAAGAAAGAAAGAAAGAAAGAGCCGAAATCAGGTTCCGCATAAGCTGTGGGGACGCGTAGAGAGGTGTTTGTCCTTGCGTTCCCTTTTACTCCCCAACCTCGTAGCGTAGCTACTTGGAAATCATCAATCACTGCATCGCATCGGGCGTCCTTTTGGCACCGCTGCCACCAGTGCTGCTGTTCTGCCCTCTGTGCGCGTCCTTTCTTCGCCCCAGAATTCCACTTGCTCTTGCTCGGAGCTGCCGTTTCGGCCTCTCTTCATATATAACGTGTAGGTGGGTAGGTAATAGATGTAGAGTCGAGTCGGGCGAAAAATATTTGGTCCTGACGGGACCGAATTTAAAAGCTACATAAACCCATTTCGAGCAACATCTCTTCTCACTGCTCCTGGGTGTTTCGCCGTACACTTTTATACAATATGCAAATACAGCAGGGACTTAGCCTGCACATTAAGTTTGCGCAAAAAAGGAACCGTGTAAATATAATATTCTTATTTGTTGTTTGCCCGCTTTTCCCGCTTTCCCACAGCGTGTATATTGGATGCGGAAAAAAAAGTACAAACAGCGTAAAATAGCTTCATAATGTTTACAGAGATAATGTGCTCGAAGAACAATTTATTTTTTTTTCTCTGTTTTCTGTTTTCGTTGTTGGTGCGTTTTTCTCAAGGTCTACGAAAAAAATAATGAATAATAAATAGTTTCTTTCGAAAATATATCTCATCTTGTTAGCTGGTTATTTAGTTTTTCTCAGAATTAGAAATCAAAAATAATTTAAAAACATAATAATTTCACGACTCCTACGCATTTTTTTTATTTAATAAATACCTGTTTAGCAACTTTGGTATGTAATATGTATATTTTACGCAATATTAGTTTTTTTTTTAAATATATTTCGTTGGTGGAAGAAAAGTCACACAGACGTTAACGAGCTAGCAAGTTTAATGTTAAGGAAGGGAACATTAATGCTACTCTGATGAATTAAAACGAAAAAAAGGTGAAAAAGTAAACGAGCACTGCAATTTGTCCCTACAGAATATTTTCATTAAGCTTTCCGTTATTTATAGTGGAAATAAGGAACACTTAGTACGTTATAATAGCCAGTTAAGCTAAGAAGAACATTTCCGGGTCTGCGAGATGAGCGCCGCTCACTGAAAGGGTGACTTATGAAACCGATGGAAAATTCTTTCTGTGCCTTAATCTACAACAATTAAATATCTCCTCGCTCGTCTCTCTCGGCAATTGTCCCTGCTAACTATTATCATAAATAAGCGCCTCCCAAGACGAAACGGGCAAAAACGAATGAAGAAAGAAAAAAATAATATAATGTAATGAAGATGCGCGAACGAACGGCTACTAGTTTTCGAGAAAGGTCAACAGCATTCCGAAATTTTCGCAGGAAATCATTGGTTCTGCCGGTTTTATCTTCCTATGCTTATTAATACATAATTTTATTTTAATCTTGCTTTTAATTAATTCAAATGGTTCGCAATGTCGCAATATTGGTAACCGTACACGTTCGTTACGCACGCATTAACTTAAATAAATTACGAACAGTAGCTGTCGAGACAAGCTAATCGATTAAAGACCGCGTCAACTTTATAAATCGAGCGAATTTATTTCACTGTTTTTAATTGTTTTTATTTGCTATTAACGATATATTTTAAATTATATTTATGCTATATTGCATTTCATGCAGATATTTAATATTGCTTTTTAATATATTTATAAAATGCTAAATTAAATTGCAATTTGCAATTAAGCCGAAACCAAACAAATTTCATTCAAAAATACAATCAATATGATTAATTTATTTGTTGAATATTTTAAATTATTTACAACTCTATTGCTTTAGTTATTTTTTGTTGTCGTCGCTGTTTGCTATAAATTCTTTGCGAAACGAATTGCAAATTTCTTGTTACATACGTTAATATTTAATGATTTACTCAATCAAATATATAACTTTAGAAAGAAATAATTACAAATTGAATTGAATGTTACCGTTTTTGCAAAAACTATAGACTCTGTAAACTACTTGTTTGCAAAACAAATTTCAATACCAGTACTCTCCGCCATTAATTTTAAATGTGAAACTTTTGTGGAAAACGGTTAACAGTGCATTAAAGCTAGACAATCGCTGCGAATTCAATAAACTTTATTCCGCCCCACATAACAACGGCGGGCCAGATTGTTCGGACGAGAGATGGACCAAAACTATACAGCAGTGGCAAGTGTGCAATTTCGCTCGGCGCACTGTTTAGCAAACGCCGTCGGTTACGTAACACACGCGGATGATAATAGAGTGACCAAGAGTAGCAGGAAATCAGCGAAATGCAAAGTGGATTGATACGTCGATAATTTGCAAGGGCCGAACCGACGTCGACGTTTCGTTGTGTTCCGCACGATAAAATATTAACTGAAACTATCGCCCGAAGCGAACCGGTCCAGTTGTAACATCCTTTATTAACTCCACGCGCATTTCTACACGGTAATTACAGTCGGACCGAAGTTGACCGTTGAGCCAGCAAGCAGAGCAAAAGACGAAGATGAAGAGCGCTCAATTGCTATATGTGCACGTTATAGGTCCAACGACCAAAAAAAAGAAGGAAAGAGGAAAGAAAAAAAAAATTCCAACGTATCAAACAAATGGAATAATGTATGTGTAAGATGCGCGTTCTTCTTCTTACGCAGCCTCTCTGACCACAGGAATTAACTGCTTCTGCTGCCGTTGCCGCCGCTGCTGCTGCTGCTCTAGCTTGGGCACCGAGAAAGAGAGCAAGTTGTTGACCACTTAAGTAATGCAGTGTATAATTGACGCGAGTGGTCCAGAGCAGTATTCTGGACTTCCTGCTCGAAGAGCATTCATTACTCTTGAGGACCACTATCTAAAACTCGCATCCTGTGCATGTTTTGTGTATTTATTTATTAATACTGTCAGTTTGATGTTAGTTGCCATTCTGGCAAACATCCACAAATATATACTATATTCGCTTTGTTTATGCCTTAATTTTGTTAAATTCACATACACTGTACACTTACGGTGCGGGTGTTTGTTGTTGCTGCTATTGGAAAAAAAACTAACGGAAATAATGGCATTTCGGTATTCCGCAAATTATAACCAAACAAGCCACTGATTAAAATCTAAATTATTTTTGTTCGTTTATTATCGGTGCGCTCTGTTTGCTCATCAACTGTAATTTCGGCGAATTCATTAACACCGTCGCCGCCAACTATTTTCAATTGGTGTTCGTTAAAAAGGGCAAACGGCATTAAAAACGAGCCAATTAATGGACAACTAAAATGTTCATCACTCTGTGTACACACATTTTGTGTCATGAGAAAATTTACATGGCAATTAATTAATTGACGCCTCTTTATTTGAGTACAATACATTGCCATTTGCGTTTCTTTTTATCTTTCCATCCGTTTTTTTAACTAGATATTTTATAATCAATGTATAATTTTTATTGAAATTTTAAGTTCTGTTAATTGAAATCACTATAAATTCAAATAATCATTTAAAGTGATAACAGATTTAACCTTAACCAACTTAACCTATCACAACCAATTCCTACTTTTTAAATGTTATTTTATAAAAAAAATACTTGGTTTTTTGTTACATTCATTACTTAAATTAAATTAGAATCTTTTACAAAAACGGTCAAATTTAAAACAATATAAAGTAAAACAAATCATTTAAGTAGAACATATTTATTTGGTACTTTGATCTGTAATAAATAATTGCGTTTGTTCAACTGGCAGTAGGCTGATAGCCTAAACAAAGTATCAACACATGAGAAAATTTACACAGTAATTAATTAATTGACGCTCCTCTAATTAAACGGTCCCAATTTTTTAACACGATGATTAATACCGTCAGATATTAAAACCAGTTTTGCAATAATATGTCATTGCTCAGGGTGAGAGAATATAATGATAATTTGTCAGAGGGCCGACTGTTTTGATCCCTCTCTCTTCCTCTCTATAGTACATCTCTCTGAGAGTATTTGCCAAACTTACACAAAAGGTAATTAATTAATTTGACGGTATTATTCGATGTTAATGGAATATTAAGGGATACCTTAATGTAAATTATTTGATAATAGCCGATGGTAGTAATAATGTAAAAGGAACTTCATTATAAATTAAAATCAAAACAGGTTCGGCCGAATATTATTTTACAGGCTGTCGAACGCAGATTTGGTTTTTCTTTCTCTGTGCGCCCAGCACGATTCTTATCCAGAAAAATGTACACGTGAAATATTAATTAGGGCGTCGGAAAATAAAATTTCATCTTCATCATTGGAAAGAAAAACAGAAACGAAAAGAACAAAAAGAAACTCATAAATTCACAAATAGCAAATTACTTTTCGCATTTTTTTAATGAATTGTTAATTTGGTGATCATTATTCTTGTAAGAATGTGTTTGTTATCTCAGTTTTTACATTGTGAAACAGGGAAGAAGTTTGACTTGTGCTCGAAAAATATGTTTGTTCATTAAAATTAGAATGTAAACAGTGCAAAATATCGATGTGGTTAATAATTAAACTATGAGGCAACACTGGTTTGTACACGTAAATCATCTAATTAATAATATTATAGATCCAGTCTTAGTTTAATGGAGAATACCAAGTTCTTTTTTGGGATATACTTTTTTACTTAGCAATATCTATAGAACAATCTCACTCCAAATGCTTCAAAGCATATATCTAAACTAATTAATTAAAAATCTAGTTAATCGTCGAAAATCTTAATGGCCACTGGGAAAATCGCATAATTTAGGCAAAACAATTTTTTAATTGCCTGTCCCATGAAACGAAAATAAAAAAACAGCAAAATGAAATACCGAAACCCTAATTAATTACTATTTGAAAACTTGTTAAAACATTCGTATGTAAATGCGCGAGCGAAAAGCAATAAATTTGATAATGTAATCTAATATAGTGACATTTAAATTAAACCAACAAATGATAGGTCGTTGAAATTCAAGCAGTGGGCGGACAATAAGAACGTTTAATCGCGCACAGAAACACTAACACACATTCAGTGTAATCCATTAGGGGAATTTCAATTAGTCCCCATCATGTGCGTAATCATAATTCGCCGCTCGAAATTCTTCTTTTGCGGCGGCTCGCGGCGGCCACAAAAACGGTAAGCAAACAGGTAGGCAAAGGTAATTTAATGCTCGTGACGGTAATCTATTCGACACATCACAGCCAGCCCTATTATGATGAGAAGCATCACTCAAAAGTGGTCTAATAAACCTTTTTCTTCGGATGCTTTCAGACTTGTTTTTTTTTAATACTTCTCTTATTTTATTTCTTTTTTATGAAAATATACGTGCGGATGAGGAAAAAACAGCAATTCCGTGTGATTAGGCGATCCAAGGACCAGAATCTGAACCTATCGAAAAACCGAATCTAATAATACTAATCAAAAGATAACGATCGGATTTTATATGGCGTGCTTGTGTAATGAATGGTATGTTCCAAATGAAATCGAATCAACTCTCGAATAAGGTCTATCGCATACTTGTTTAAATATTCTTGCTGTTTAAGTTTTCTAATAAACAATGTTTGGTTTCCTAGGTTTCTGACCTTATTATTATTATTATTATTATTTGGTTAATTTGAACGTTTTTCCCTTGTTTTAGAAATTTTATTTCGATTTCTTTTGTTTCAGTGACAAAAAGCCCGGGAAGCGAAATTGGTATATATTTTGGTTTTCATCATTCAAATAATTTTTGTTTTATTGTTAATTTAAATTCGACATGAGAAAATAAGGTTTCTAATGCAAAATCTAATTTATAACCTAATTTAACAGTCAAATGACAAATGACAAAACAGCACAGCAGACCGTAAAACAGGTCATTTTTCATCAAAAAGGAGATGAAAGAAGAATTAATTTTCTTAAAATTACCAAAAAAACTCTTTGGTTATATTATTTGTTTTATAAAACCTCTAAAAAATTATGCAAAATTTAAAAAGTTTTAAAGATAATTAAAAAAAAAAATCAAGAATTGAGCAACTACAGCATTTAAAAACGAAGAAAAAGATAATGAAAATTTAATATGCTGATTGATAATCTTAATGGGTGGAATGGAGCTTCATTTGTTTGTTCTGGTATGCTGAGCTAAGGGTGTAGAAAGGATCAGCAGCAGCATCTCCCGATAAATGATGGTAAATTGTCGCTGGTCAGAGATTGATTGCGTCACGATTTGTGGCTGTCGTCACTCCGACCTATACATCTCAATCGAAGCGTCCGAACTGGTGATATATTATCCATAAGGATCAGGTCCAGATCAAAGTGGATACACGTGTGTGTTCACCTATTTATACCATCAGCGACTATACATATAGTCACAATGCACTTAATGCCATCACCGTCGCCATAAACCTTCTGTCTATTTATTCTTCCGCTGTATGTTGTTTGTGCTCGCCCACGCACTTTTCACAAGCCGATCGCAGATTAGCAACAGTTTGTTATATGTTACTGCTTGTAGTTGTTAATTCGGTAAACGGGTTCCAAAAAGAACGGTAAGCCCACTCGAGAATTTCGTAAATTCAACACTATTAATGGCAATACACATAACGAAACGTCAGCTTTGAAATATTAATTGTCGAGGCCAGCGGCCAACATTATTATTATTATTCTTTGTACTGCGAAGAACTAGAAGAATAAAATACATTGCATTGGGATATAATAAAAAAGTATACCTGTTTGTCTAAGGAATCAATTAAAAAATATATCTGCAGGTGATGTTCCAAACTTTCTTTGTTTCCTTTCAATAAGTAGCATTGTTCATAACTATGTGAATAAAACATAAATGCATTGTTCTGAATTTAAATTACCTAGTTTTATGAAAATCCGAAAAGCGGGTGAAATTTTAACGAGTGATTATGGACCATTATGATTACATTTAGGAAGTTGTTTAGTTGCGCTTATTGCAATTAAAATAAAATTATAATTTGCGCAGAATTAATGCGACTTATGTACAATTTATATTTTATATAAAATATAAATGTATGTATTTCACCGTTGCAGAGATCGCGTGCATATGCCCATTATGATTAGTAAACTCCGGCTTTAAGCAAACTGTATATGAATGTATATACACGTTTCGGTTTAATTAACAAACTTGTCTAACTTTTATCATTTATTATGTATAATATCCATCCAGCAGACTCGGCCGCGCTTGCTCTACATTTATAGAGAGACCAGTGTAATTAGCGCGAAAAAAATCTCGGCGCGCAAAGTGCAAAACTACTGGCTTCGCTTGTCTAATTATGCACTTTTTGTTGCAACTTTTATTATTATGTTTCAATATTTATCGTGGCTACTGTTGCTGCTGCAGCTGCATTCCATAATCTTGCTTTTGCTTTAGTTTTTAAGTGGTTTGGAAAAGTTTAATCCAGTTGCTGGAGGAATAATATTTCAAATGTGTCGATCTTGTAGGCAGTCTTTGGCATATGTGACACTGGGGATAGGTATTGCTGTTTTTGAGCAAAATTTATAATGAAATTTTAAAATTTGCTTTAGGAATTATTAAAATTAAATTTGGAAATATTTTCATCAATTAGAGTAAATAGAAAGAGTCCCTACATTTTTTGCTACTTTTTTTATAAAAAAAAATATATATATAAAAATAAGTTGTTTTATGTAAATTTATGGTTCTTGTTCGAACAATTTATTTTCAGAATCATTTTACATAGAAAATTTATGGCAAACATTTTAGGCACATATTCAGTTTGAAAAACATGAAAATAAACTACGTAATTAAGTAACATTCATTGGCTTTCTACCGAAAAATTTTGCAAACTTTTTAAAAACTTCAAAAGTAATGAATTATTAGATATAATTTTAAGTACAAGAACTTTAATAAAATAAGTCACAAATTTAATTGCAGTCATTTGTAAAATTCCAACACATCGACAAATAACAGACGGCGTTGTGAAAATACTTCTTCGAGTGAGAGGAAACTTATTAAAACTCCTCGCCGAAGTGTTTGCAATTTGCATGCAGTTTTTCTTTGGCAGCAAAACAGCGGAAAATATGTGTTTAAGTCATTTACTTTAAGTGGGCATTTGAAATCCACAAGTGTTCCCTTTACGAGCGCTAACTATGACACGGTTTTTGTTTTTGCCTTTGCGCCTTCACTCGACTGGCAACTGTTAATAATATTGAAGTTGTTCTTGTGCAAGAGCCCCAGAACAAATACAAAACGCGCACAAATTATTCATCGACACTGGGTCGTGTTAGTGCTGTGATGAGATGCGACAGGTTTCGGTGCATTAGAAAGTGTATCTTAATCTTCGAAACACATTATTTATTTATTTGAGTAACAAATTATCTTTCGTCGATGCCTCTGCTAATGTGATGTAAACCGAGATAAACTTTTCTGGACGTAATGATCAATATAAAGTTCTTCATTGATTTCCACAGCTCATTAATTTATAGAGCAGATGGAAGAAGTTCTATATGTGGAAGAAAAAAAAATTCTATAACTATAGATACACTTATCGATTTCGAATAGTATATATCGGCTTTCCCCGGGGAATATTTTACGGGCTGAAAAGTTTGTTTTTGCAGACTATAGTTGTCCCTACAGTTCGCGTCAGACTGTCTTTATGTTTGTTTAATATGTTTGCCTTTTGTGTGCCGTGTGGTACGCGGTTAGACTTTCGTTTCGTTTCTTCTTTGTCTGGGGGAATATAAGGAAAACGTAATTCCTACGCATATATTATTCGATTATCGGTTAATGTACAGCTGAATAATGTAAATGTTTTGGCAATAAATTATTTAAAAGTTTCGCTAAAAGTAAAGTCTTGTTGGTTTAGAGCCGTCGTTCGGCTCCCGATCCCCATGACGTTTCGTTCTTTCAATTCGTATGGTGTATGGCAGTATCCCCGTAGTTCTCCCTATTTTGGGCCCGCTACTTTTGCGGTAATTCAAGTCTTGTTAACTGTACCGCCACGACGGAAAGCCCGACTGAATTAAGAAAACTTTTAATTGTCTTTTCAAAAACAGAACCGGTGGCAGTTTTTTTTTTTACATTCCTTATACAATGTCGTTAGAATATACACGCAAAAGACTATTCACAGCACACAAAGTTTGTCTTCTTTTGCCCGCCGCCTGCTCTTTATCTTTGTATCTAATGAAGCGCGGCCACCAATAAAACAATTTCAGTAATTATCCATGTAACGTCTCGTACGAACATTAAAACGATAAGCGTGAATTTACGAGCGAATTAGTTAAAGTTTTGAATGCTTATTCGCTCACGAATATCATCCAGACAACAAAAGACACGAACGAAAAATCTCCTTTATTCGTTCGCTTTGTAATTGTAATATTATTTAGTTAACTAGATGTTAGTCGTAAATTTTATTGCATATACATCATCGCCGCATATCTGTATAATAAGAATAAGTATTAAAAAGATGCTTGTGGCATTCAATTTTTATTGTCCCTATTTTAAGAATATTAGTCTGCCGACTTCATTAGCTCTCTACGGTTTTAAAGCTCGGGCTAGGTTTGGACCGAGAAATTAAGATGACAGTTCTATGTGTAATAAATAATATTAAGCAAGGTCCTTTGTACTGATGCTCTTATAGTTACAGTTATGAAAATTTAAATATTTCAAATGTGGACCTTTTGGATTACTAATTTGATTATTTAATTATCGTAGGGAAGTCTTTGCTCTACCGTGCTTGAACTTTCTGATATTTATTGTTTTTGTTTACAAAATTAATAGGATGTTTAATTAAAGTAAGTTTTTTTAATTAAATATTTCATTGCTTCATACATTTTAATTATTTTTTTAAGGAAATTTAAATAATAACTTAGTAAAAATGTTTTATTAGTAAATTTCATCAATTTAGTAGATTTTATTAAAAAATTCATTTATTTGTTTAAAAAGGAATAAATTTATAAGGAGACCAGTAAGTAAAATAATTAATTCATGTTAATGAACCAGTTGAATAGTCTTTGGCATTAAAGCTAATTATTTAAATTCAAATGTATCATCATTAATTATAAAATGTGATATCATCAAAAATATGTCTTTTTAATTTAAATCAATAGGCTTTAAATTGACAATATTTAATCAAATTTGATCTAAATTTAAATAAAGATAAATTACACAGTAAAATTAAAAATTTTCAGTCAAAAGAAGGGCTATTATATTTTTCGTCATTGTTTTACTATTCAAGTAATATTAATAGGTAATTTCACTCCTTATTATTATTAGTTTTTTAATCAGAAAGAGTGGGAAAGAGTGTAGTTATTTAAAATGCAGCACTTGACAGATAATTTTTTTTTTTTTTTTATAAATTATGAAAAAAGCTACTAATAAAAAACAGCAATATAAATGTTATTGTATGATATTTACAATGAAATAAATAACGATAAAGCAACTTTAATTTGATTAATTCGCGCACGGACAAAGGGATGACATTTTTATTCAATGCAACATGCAAGAATGATGTGAGTGCATTGTAAAGTCCATAAAATTTATGCGAAATAAATAACATTTACAAGGTAGACATAAAACAAAATGCATCGTAAAATAGAAAAAAAGTGATAATTTAACATCCTTTCTTCGCCGGTCGACCGTTCAGTGAAAAATCCATATTACACACGAAACCACCATTCGCGATGTTAAAAATATACCATTCAACTGCATTACTTTACTATCTTTCTAAAACCTAACGCGAAGCATATAGAGAGAGGGTAAATCGTCGGAAAATGTCGTAAAATCTGCGCTATCCTCAGTAGCACTGATGGTAATGTAATTTATTACTTCATTTTTCAAAATTGAGGATTTAAGAGTTGAACGTATGTATATATTATTTGCAAATGCCATTAAAAGTAAAGTATAGTAGGCCAGGAGAGTAAATAGAGAATGTTTGGGGTGGGTAGGTATAATTATGAACGGCAAAACTGCATCCGTTATTTACTTGCGAAACTATTAAGTAGTTGCTTTATGGAAGTTCGTTTGGCCGTTTGCCTGCGCTTTCAGCTACACCTTTCAACTTAAATTGAACGAACAAATGTTGCCTCCGTGCAATCTGTTTCAATTCGCAGTCCGCATATTTACACCGAACGTTTGCGATCTAATTAAAGAAATTCACCTGCATTGCACTCTGCTCAAAACTGTAATTTGCCAATCGATTTGGAACTTTTCCTATAAAAAAACATAATGTTTTAATAAAAATTGCAAATTCTAAAAACAATAAATTCTTTATTAAAATAAATTATTTTTTATTGCATATGTGGCATTCAGAATTTAAAAAAAGTACAAGGATATCAATCATCTATGAAAACGTAAAATGGAAATTACTAAAGACAATCACTCAGGTCTTTAAAGCTGACATACAATTTGAAAAATTTACTATTGCAAGGCACTAATGAGCCAATTAGCGGATTACACATAGATCATAATTGTTCGATTATCAGCGTTCAGTGTGCGAACAATCAATTGCAGTGGTGGAGCGTTTTAACACGTTGGTCCGCGCGCTTTTTCCATGTCGCAATTAATTGCAAAACACAGACGTGTGGGCTGGAAAACACTCCACCGTAATAATAAAATGTTTATTTATGTATCTGCAATAATATTTGTCTTAATACTAGCAACAAACATTAATTGCCATACATTTGCAGTATTTATTGTAATAGAACAGCAACTGCAATAATTGGTTGTTAATTAAGCGAACGCATAAAAATAATAGTTCAAGGGTGGTATAACTCGTAAAACATATGCATTTTCATACGCATACGAGTTTGTCTGTATGTGTCTGCAATTATTTTCAATTACTGTACAACAAATGTATCGATACTGAATAGTCGTGAAGAAACTTCACTAGTAATTTCATTGTTACTAATTGATTTTGCACATGTAAAACTATTGTCCTTTGAATGTTAATAATCAATAGTTTTAATGGGTTTTCAGTGAAAAATTAAATGTAATTGTTTGAAGCTAGTGAACTAAGCAAACCAAACAAAAAGTAAATAAATTTGATACTATTGCATTAGTACTTCTCTGACCACGTTTTTCTTTAATTGAATTTTTTTCAATTTTCAGTTGTATCTTTTGCAATTTCAATTTGCTTGTTTTTAATTACGGTTCCGTTGGTTGCCGTTTGTTTCAGAAAATAAATAGTGCTTTTTTATTGCCATTTATTTTATTGGGTGTGTTTACTTCTTTGAATAAAAAGCCTTTCTATCTTTAATGTGAAAAGATAAAATTTAGAAACTGCATTTCACAAACCATTTTATTCAGGGATTCCTTGCGGTCACAATTAAACATTTCCAGCGCCGGCGTGTAAATTGTAAAGTACATATTTATCAAATATAGTTACTTCTTAGATGTGGTAACGATGTTTTAACAACTTTCCTCTTAGCAATATTTGTATTGTTTTGTTAGGAAATATTTAAATGGTCAATCTTGTAACATTAATTCTCTTCTTCAACTATGCTTTTTTTTAACTGTTCTTTTCTTATTATACTCGTATTTGGAAAATTCATTCCCTTTGGTTTATATCGGATGACATTTGGTGCCATTTTTTATGTTTCGTTGATTAATTAAAAGCTTTAATATATTTAAAAAATTGTATGTATTTTAAGTTTGCACCCCTTCGGGTTTTTACAGAAAAATTTAAGATTTTTTTATTGAGTTCCACTCGGGTTCAACTTTTTACTTATAATAAATAAAAATGAAGGACGGGAATTTATTAGATTTGAAATTTGAATTTATTAATATAAATTGTATAAACAAATTAAAAATTCTGGCAAATTGCCGGCCTTCATTTTTTATGTATTGTTCAACGCAAAATGAGTTTTTGAAATTGCTTTATTTTTTCAAATGAGAATCTTTCAAAAATTAGCAAATTTTTCATTAAAAATAGTATCCACAATGGGCAGAATTTTATGCCCAACTTAAAACCGTTTATAAAAATCAGATATATGTCCTGGTTCCCGAATTATTTAGATAATTTGGCGATTTTTTTGATCTAAGAAAATAATTTGGCATTGAATCAGTTTTGATAATTAAAAGAGGTAGAAAAAAATGAGATAATGGTTCCTAATTGATATTCTAAAATACTAACTAAATAAATTATCAAATTTATTATGACTTGTTTGATTTTTGAGGAAAAAAAACGTATCTTTTTTAATGGTAACCATTGTACGATATAATAAGAATTACCGATGTGCCAATTTTTTTCCTTTTGATATATTATTGTTTGATGGCCTCTGTATATTCAAAATTTGATGTTTTCGTATGACAAAAAAAGTTATAATTTTATTATTTATTTTATAAACATAATTATTATTATTAACCAATGTAATTTAATTTTTTTTTTCAAATAGATTTCTATTTTATAAAACCATAATCTATATAAAATACGAATTTGGTTGCATCTTGTTAATAGCACAGTGGATCAGCCTTTTCCCAACTTTCAAAGTATGAATTGTAAAATTTATTGCGCTAGTTACAAGTCCGATTTTTTGTTTTTCGGTTTCTTTTGACACAAACCCTACTAATTTAATAAATTCTATCTCCAATTTTTTTAACGGTTGTGATGTAAATGTTTTTTTTTTGTCTTTTTTACTAAATATGATAAACTGTTAGAATTTATTTTGAGCACAGACTACTAATTTAATATTTTATATTGTAATATTTTTTAAGATGGACTGATTAAAACTTTATTTTATCTTAGTTAGTTTATTTCCCTTCGTTAATCAAAGATATGTATACCACAATCAGGCACAGAAAGAGAAATTTATAATCAATTAGAGTGCGAGAATAAAAGTACTTATTATTATTTATTAATTGCATAGAATTATGGCTTTGTATAAGCCCTTTGTGAAACGACGATAACGAATAACGAAACCGTACAATCGACAAACATGACGGATAAGGGATGATGTGTTAACCTGAAGCGTTTTACTTTGCAGCAGCACTCGCCTATCTAGCACACACACACACACACACACACACACACACACAATCACATGCACTTTAATACTTTGGTGTGCTCTTTGAAGTTTAATTTTGCAGAAATTCTTTTGAGTCAAAAGCCCGAGTTTCGTATTCTCATTATTTATATTTAGGTAAAGAGAAACAAATGGGTGTAATAAAGACGGGCGCGATCTGCTCGGGGAAAATGCGTATAATAACGGTTTTCCCTGCATTCAACGAACGAACACCGCTCCGCGCGCGGTGCGCTCTTTTTCGTTTCTTCTTTTATTATACAGACCATCTGTTGTCTCTTTCGTTGTTCCTTTCATTCGCTCTTCTTCATTTGCGGCCTTGCTGTTGTTATTGCAACATTTGCTGCTGCTTTGTTTAAGTACAAGACATAAACAGGCACGTTACGCGGCCCAATAATAAACTTAACGAAGGCGGTCGCAGTGTATTAGATCATTACGTTGAGATTATGATGGGTCCATTTAGATGAGTGAGCCTAGGTGTTGATATCAGAAATATCGCGTTGAAATAACGACGTTAATTACAGACCGGCCGGTGGTTAAAATGCACACTAATTAACACTTCATGTGCGCCGCTTCACATTTACTCTCGGTGTCTACTCTTTGAACGCCGTGGCTACGTTTGCTCAGCCTCTTGTGCTAATTTATATGAGATGGCTAATACCTACAGTAAAATCTCAGACTTAGTTTGGTATGTCATCAATACATAATTTAATAACTCAATTTGAGCGTCCGAATTATCGCCGCTGAACTTTATTAACTGGGATAATTGGATGCATAAAACCGGTAGCTGGCCTCAACTTCTCAAATTGTTATATTTAATGTCTTATAATAAAACCAAATTAATCATTTACTAAATGATATGGCCGCTGTTTCCTGTTATTGTTCCTAAATAATTAAATTTTCTACTACGGTAATTTATAACTCAACAAATTGATTTCTGTTTTTTTGCTTATATTTAGTTGAAATTAATTTAGTTCTTAATTAAAGATTTATTTTTTTGTTCTTACTTAAAGATTTAGCTATTCAAGTTTTTTAAATTATATTAATGGACTCAAAGTTTTTGCAAAATTTAAATTTCAATTAAATTTACATATATTTTTTTATAATAACAGCAAACAGCTTCTTTCTAATAACTATTCCATCAATAATTTTTATTAATCAATTCATGCCGGTATTAATAATCCTTTATTTAGAGACAATTCGATTAATAATTCAAAAATAACATAGTTGTTGTT
Source organism: Holobus sp. GC000080 (assembly GCA_030556065.1). NCBI lineage: Eukaryota > Metazoa > Arthropoda > Insecta > Coleoptera > Staphylinidae > Holobus > Holobus sp. GC000080. The sequence goes on along the minus strand of JASKGO010007908.1, from coordinate 6,586 downwards.
AGGAATGCAAAAGCAACTTTTTTTTCTACAACAAAATTAGAAAATAAATTAAATAATAAATCGCCGTTTCGGAGCCGGAGATTAAAAATGTAATAAATTATTGGCTCAACTGTGCCACAACAACAGAGCAAAAATTAACCAACTAACGGTTTTAGATCGCTTATTTAAAACAAAGCCCAAATTCACAAGATTAATGTACATATTTGTTTTGACAGCTGTGTGTTCTTTTTTTTTTGTAATGCGTTTCGTTGTTCCACTTTTATTGGAGATGTTCCGCTAAAGTTATAATTAATACTTTGGTAGTAGAGGCTCGTTGAGATTTGAACATTCCATCGGTGTTTTTGTGCACTATAATACCGCTGAAATATGTAAATGCGAGCTAATTTAATCATACGTTGAGTGCGTCATGTATCATTGATTTCCTGCAATAAATCATGCAGAGTAAATGATGCTTAAGGAAAACCGGTGAAAAAGGCTGCTTCGTTATTGTCAGTATATGAGACTTATATTACTTGGAATTGAATTTCTTCCATTGGTTTTAGTTTTTATTTATTTTGCTTTAAAACAAAAAAGGTTAGATGGATGAGTTACAATCATCTTTGCTATAAAAGCTGTTCTGCATCTTAAAAAGTCAATTAAAATTAATTGTTTTACAAGCAAAATAAGAAAAAAAATCAATGAGAATTTTTGTAAATATTAATAAACCATAATTTAATCATTAAAGAAAAAAAAAATATTAAAAAAACTATAGGAAACTGTTTTGACTTTGAAAGTTAAGCTTGTTCAAGTTTTTATCATATTTGATACGAAATGGAAATTGATTATCTGGGATCAATAAGCCAATATGTGTATGATTTTTTTAGGGAACAGTAAAATTAGATGTAAGCACGCCGTGAAAATATTCTCTTTTACATTTTAATAAAGTCGACAGTCATGAATTCGCATTGATATGCGCATATAATATCGGGTCGACGCGGATTGGCATGCTGAAAGCCGCCGAAACACGTGGAACCATTTCAAGTCTGTGCAAATAAAAGTCGTCCTTTTATCCTCGCACGAAATTGCGCATAAAGTTGCCATATTTTCGTTTGATAAGATAAGGGAGGCGGACGGCGACGGTGGCAGCGACGGGGTTGGCCGCACGGCACGCTCTCCTCTTTCGGCGTCGTCGTCCTCAGTCGTCTCTTTGTGTTTGAGTGCGTTGGAAAAAAATGTGACATCAGATTAACAAATCGTTGACTCTCTCTGCTGGTGCTACTGCCGTTGCCGTTGCTGCTGCTGCTGCTGCGAGCTCTCTAAACTCGCTCGAATTCAAAAGAGAGCGAAAGATGAGGCGTCAGAGAACGTTAACGGCATACGCAAAGAGGAAGAACGTTTCCTGCATTACATCCTACACATTCATACAGGGAACGTGTATAGCCAGCCAGCCCAGCAGGACTGGCACGAACGACTGACTATACGACGAGCGAATCCTTTTCTCTCATTTATGCCACTTCGTTTTACTGCTTGTCAGTTTAGGCAAAAATAAAATGCAAGCAGCCCGCGCGCGCGAGCTTTCGTTTGCTCTTTGCTTGCAAGTATGCTCTCTGAATGCCTATGTGTGTGCGACTGTGTGCATGTGTAAAGAGAACACTCCACCAGCAGACTGCTAAACGCCGCTGTTTGTTCATACAGTTTGTTGTTGCTTGATTAACGTACTCTAGTTTAGGGTTTATCAAGTAAGAAAGTTTTATCTAAATTCCTAAAACCAACTACTATTAATCAAGTTAATTATGTAAACGCTATATGGTTTGGCCGCATAGCTGGGGGTTTTCTACGAACCGTCGGATTCCCCTAAAACACTTTCAAATAACATCCATAATGAACCACATTATTGTTATTATTATTTATATTAGGTTACCAATTAAATGAAGCACGCCAAGCTATTAACTAACCAATCGGTTTCTAGGCTTCACCAATTATTATTAATATTTTTCTGAAATTTATGATAGGACATTAATTTATTGAATAATTTAACTAAGTTATTAATTTTCTTGAAACATACTTCAAGTTCGTTAAATTGTTTATAGCTAAGTTTTAATTTTAATTGAAAGTATTTATCGTAAAATATAATATTCATAACTTAAAATTTTGTTTTAATGATTAATATACATTAATAAGTTACTTTTAAGTGCATTTGAAATAATGAGAAATCCATATTAAAATGGCTCTTGTACTTTTTATTAAAAATAAAGTTGTTTGTTAGAGGTGTAATTTTAAAATTGTCTTATTTTTATTTATTAACGGAGTTGGTTTACACGATTAATTTTAATTAAATTAAATTAATTGAAAATAAAGTATTATATTTCGTTAAATAATCACAAGCAATTAAGAAAAACACTTTTAAAAATGGCCTTTTAGTATAAAATTTAAACAGAAAGAAAAATGGTACTCCATCAACGAATTCCATTCATAAAAACAAAGTGAAGAAATAAAACAAACACTTTAAAAATACCCACAAAAAGCTAAAGAAGCCAAGTTACTTTTTTATACTCAAAGCCCGCACACACAAACACACATGATCAGGAAGAATCTTTCGGTAACGAGTGAATTTCTTTTCAAGTAAAACGCGAGTAAAACAAGAAAGCGAGAGAGTGAGAGAATTAATAGCGCCTTCTAATTGAATAATGGCAGTGTCAGAGGTAGTGTAAGGTATATAGGCATCAAAGCGAATTTCAGTAATTGATTCGTATCTGGAGAAGCTTTCACTGTATTATGCTGCATACAGAGGATATCTACGAGCCAATCGGATACTTGTTATCTAGTAGGTGTCCGAGAAGACGAAAGAATATCATTATTACCGAAGACAGGTACGATTTTTTGTCGCCGTCAATCGCACTAGACGGCTCTGCGCTTCTTCCATCGATGGAGGAAGAAGTTTAATAGAGTGGTAGATACAAAGTGATACACGATAAAGTATAATATAAATAAGTAGAATGTGTTGTGTGTGCATCATGATGCGGGTTGCGTTTTCATGTCAGCGAGTGGAACAGGAAAGAAAGCTAGAGAGACACATTGCGCAAGTTGATGCTGCTTGCTATTGCTGCTGCTGCTGTTGGCTTGCGGTGGCGGTTTGGCTAGCGAGAGTGCATCAACGAGTGAGTTGATCTGCCGCTGTTGCTAGACTAGGGGTTGACGATCCAGTTGACACAGAGTTCAGAGCAGCAAAAACATGTGCCCGGATGTGGTCAGGCCTAGAGGCCTGTCAGTCCGGTTGGTCGACTTGATGCACCAGTATTTCGCTCTTTTGCTCTTAACTCGGTACTGTTTGTTGTAATGCAAGTACGAAGAAATGAATATCTTCGCTTGTGTTGGTACTCGTATTCTTTGCACTCAGTTTAAACTTCTTTTTTTTTAACAGTTCTTATGATTTGATATTTGGTAAATGTTTAAAGTGATTATTCATTTTGTAAATTGCACAAAAATGACATTTAAAGAAAGTAAAGTTGCCGTGAAATTCAGGAATTAAAAAAGAAACAGTAATATCAAAAGATAATAAAGGAAAAGTAGTAAAAGAAGTGCAAGAAATGTCAACTTAGCCAAAAGAAAGAATTGTAAAGAAACGAATGACTCTGTACGTAATGATTTTACTTATCATCATTACAGCATCCTTTCCGTTTTTTGCCTCTTTTCTTTGACTGCGCGAACGTCTGTTTGAAACGTATAAATTCTCGCGTAACTGTTTCTGCTAAATCTTGCATAAGTGACAATTACCGACAAAACGCAGCGCAATTAAAAAGGAAACTTTCTCGGAACGGTTCGTCATTGAAACGTATAAAAATAGTAGCTTAATTACTGCTCGTCTATTCCGTTGGACGCGTCATTATAAAAAGGAATTGCTGCCCTGAAAAAACAATGCCATTTCATTCACTACTTTCATTTTTATTCTCTTTTTTGTTATTTTCGTTATACAATTGCTTTGTGCTCTTATTCATTAGAAAATAATCACTTCAGTCTCCCGTGAGAATATAAATTTTTCCATTTTATTGATTCTTTTTTATTAGGGATAATTAGTCTGCTGATAAAAATCGAACTGGTTTGATGAAATTAATTATCGCTTCGCATACACCGTCATTAATAATTAGAGATCGAAATAAAAATTTTATGGGTGAGCTGCGAACGACTAAATTAGAACCGAGGAATAAACTGTAAAATTAGTTAATTCTCCACATAAGTAAATGATTTAAATCTCTCTTTTATATTGTGGCATAGAAAAGCCCTAATGAAGCAAATTGATTTATTTATTTGAAGCATTGGAAGTTAATGTGTTTTCAGATGCAGTTGATAGTGGAAAACAGTGTCTAATATGTAATTGTCGTCAACAATGTAACGTTTAATTAGATCATAAAATTATTCAAACTTTATACAACACACTGAAAGCCCAGATTATCTAAACCCTATAAGAAAACGAAAGCTGAGAAGCAATAAAATTGAAATTAAAGCGAAACACGAAATTAGATTTGGGTAAATCCCCTTCAGAAAAAAACTTCTTCAAAGAAAGTGTAATAATTGCATTAAAAAGATTAAGTGCGTATTTTAATTCATTATTTCCGGTTCTCATAGAGTGGTGCTCTGCTTAGGAATATTTCGCTGCGAGCGACGTATAAACGTAAGCAAGAAAAAAGCCAATTAGAACAAGGGTTGTTGCGTTTCTTGTAAGACTTAATCCCCGAACTGAATAAAGAGATAAGCTATCTGTGACAGCAAAATCTGGACTGATTCGAAAACCCGATTCCATTCTCTCGCTCTAAGACACGCGGCTGAATATAATGTGGCAGCAGGAATCTAAGTAACATCAAAATTCCATTATTAGTCTTTCCGTCACAGATTGTTTTACGTCTTAACTGTCGCTTCGATTCGATAGTGTGGCGGCAGGAGAAGAAATACCGGTAAGGTCGTTTCGGTCGCCGGACATCACACACATTTGTTCGCTGCTTTTATCCGGTCCACTTTCAATTAGGTAGATAACTGTGCTCGGTTTAATCTTATCCTTCAATGATAAGAAAGGGGATGAGAATGCCAAGTCGAGTTAACACGGCACGATATACTAAAGATCGTGCACAGGGGTTGCACATCCTTAAATTACGGAAAGAAAGAAATATATTTTGTGGTTTAATTAAATTACTTAAATGGTTTTTATTTACTGTTTACTTAAGTTTATTTATTAGTGTCTGTTTGGTATTGATTTTGAAAATTCAGTTGAAGGAAATGGTTTTTCAAACAGAACATGCAGAAAAAAGTAAATATTTCACTACAGTATAAAATGAGATATTTATTTTTAGTTTTTCAAGAAATATTGATGGGGTTTGCAATTTTTAAGTCCACCATGTATAGAAAATTCATATAATGAAAAATTCCAATTAGCATTAAGAAAAACCTATGTATGAAATTAATTAGTTGCACAAAACAAACAACTGGTTAAGTTCAGAAGCAAAAGTCGTACTTTAATTACCCGTATTTGCAACAATATTCCTCAGTTGTACTACAAACTGTTCCCGTCGTACTTTTTTATAATACATTTATAATTAAAAAACGTAGAAAAAGTCTAAAAGCTCTCTATAGCTAATTATCTAAGCATAATTACATGGCAAAATTTAAATTTATGTCTTACCGGCGAAAAGCTCACGTGCGCTGCCGACTTGCAGCGTCGATGCTAAAAAGCTACCAGCTAATAATGTTTAACTAAAATCGTTAATGGAAGTATAAATCATTAACAATATGAAGCAGAGAAGCGATAATTCATAAAGGGGACTTTTTCCACTTGCAAATTTCAGTGGCGCGCAGGCCGAATTGATTGATTACATTCAAGCGGAGATTTGTCTGAAACTAATTACAAGCTACGGTTTACAGCTAATAACAGAGACGCTTAGTAATTATCATAACTTTTTCCACTGGCCGCCGCAAACTTTTTGTCCGTTCGCATAATTGTTTCGAGTTGTATACTGGCGCAACAATCGGTGACAAAAAGTTTACATAATAAATGCGCGAGTTGTATGTCCCTCCAAAAAAGATCTAATAAAAGCTTTCCGTTGTTGTTGTTGCTGTTGTTGATTGTTATAGCGTCAATTTTTATAAGTGCTCTTTTTGCGTCCGAGTGTAACAAACATTAAAACATCATTACATATTGAGCGTGCAGACGGGCCTACTGAAGGAAAACTCCGAAGGATGTGTAATGAACGCCGAGTAATAATATAAGAACAAGAAATGTTAAAGCTACTAATGGTTTCTTTCTCAGAATTCTTCGGCCTATATCTTTCCGGTTGAACGTTGCACGCAAGTGTCTCCACTGAACCTTCTATATTTACGCAAAATTTGCGTTTCGAGTCAAACACTAAAATAGGAAACGTTTATCTGTTTTATGTGTAGGTTTGCGTCTGTGTTTGTTAACACTGTGCGTGTAGCAGTCTTTTTAAAGTCTAGTTTATTTGCTCCTTAATGTTCCCACTGACATAACATAAAAGTCATTTCTCGCTCGCAGTGGCTTAAAATATTTGTTTCGCCTTTGAAATTTTTGTTTTTGTCAATTTGCTCGGGGAAAATAAAGGAA
>JASKGO010007907.1:0-24564 GCA_030556065.1 Holobus sp. GC000080 | reverse complement strand
CATTATTATTAAATAAACAAATTGATAAGCAATCTCAACAAATATTTATACGCTTAAAACAATGCCCTGATTCCAATTCATTGATAAATAATAATAATAATAATAATAACAATATTCTCCATAATGGAAACTTGATTTCCGTTTCGCGATTGATCGATGGTGCGTGCAAGCAAAAATAAATAAACGAGCAAATTCAATAATAACAATAATCACGTATAAATAATAATAATCAACGGCGGAATCGATAGATACCGTATTCATCCGCATAGCACAGCAAACAGAGCAAATTTATCAATAATATCTATCAGCATATAATACAATAATATTAACAGTATAATAAAAGCAACAAGTGATCATCAGCAGCAGCAGCAGCAGCAGCAGCGTCATTGTTGTTCATCTTTTTCCATTTCGGCCGAGCAAATTAAACTAATTTACTGCGCTTCATCGTTAATTAAAATCGCGCAACATCGTGTTACACAAGGGTACCGTCGAATAACGAGCGTATTTTCGATTTGAAAATTTGCTGTTAAATTCGCAAATCGCTGGAAAAGTTAACAAAAAAAAAAACAAAAAATTGCAGCCGAAGCAGCAAAAGCAAAAAGTACAAAAAAAAATAAAATAAAGGAACCTTTTTGAAATATAGGCGTGCGATATAAAATATATAGAAGTTTCTTGGGCAGATGCAGAAGGCAAAGGCTAAGCAGAAGAGTAAAGTCACAACACGTATTGTTATGTATCTCTCGGAGTCTAGCAGCGAGCGAGCCATCATCCATTCCGAGTATATCCCGAGATTTTGCGGGCGAGAGAAGAAAACGGCTGCAACTAATCCATCATAACTTTTCAACGTTTAAAGATTCCTTAAACGCCCCGACGCAGCTTTCGCGCACTTAATATTGTCCATTTATCTTGCGAGTGGAAAAGGGTAAGGGCGCGACTTTTTACAGCCCATTTGCGCGCAAGCCTAATAAAAATGTAAAGCACTTCCTTTACATAATTTCCTCCTTTTCTCTCTTTTCTTACCATATCATCTTCAACATCTTCTGCTCTTGCTTTTTCTCCGTTTCCTCCGTTTCCTCCGTTTCCTCCGCTTTATTAATATATAGGTCACGAATTACTCCACTTTATTATGTCACTATTTTTGATAATAATCATTACCTAAATAGGTTTTAACTAAAAAAAAAATCATTTTTTTTAAAGTGTATAAATTGAATAGAATAAAAAAATATTTGAAATTCAAAAAAAAAATCATAAAAAGGTATCTGAAGAATTTAAAAAATGGAAATTTATAAACGTTGACCACAGCTGAAATTTAATTTCGGTGATTTATCGGAAGGCTGCCGCCGCTGCAGTTGCTGTGGCTGTTGCAGTTATGATGCATCGGCGAAAATTGCAAATATTCGATGCACAAATGAATATAGAGGGTTTCGGGTTGGGCTGGTTGGGAGGAGAGGCATAAGGTCCGCAGAGAGATCGGCGAATTTAATGTCGTCATCGAGTAATTAGTGATTAGTTGTTTGTGATAATTATTGTTCAAAGCGCGGTGGCTGCAATACACAGCATTCGGTGCTCTGAATACACACTTTCGGTTTGCGGAAGCGATCGTTAACTCTGTAATCTGTTATCATTTACATTTAGGAGGTCTGTTAAAGGTGTCTTTAGTCTCTTTGCGACAAGTTTGTTTAATGTTGAGAAGTTGCCTGCCGATCTGAGCTCTGCTCATAAACTTTCGTTTCTAGTAAATTAACTCTGTTGGATTTTATTTGCTTACTTTTTTTGTTGTTTTTAGTTATTTTAATTAAATTTGATAGGTTTTAATGTAATTTTTATTTGTTTTCAAGACTTTATTTATTTTATTGTTAATTAAATATTTAAAAAAAAGTTTAGTAACTTGAAAACATTTTCTACTTTGAATATAATTTAATTTGAAAAAATAAGTTTTTCTTTATTAAATTTGCAAAAAAAATTTTTTTTTAAATGTCTTCTTCAATATTAAAAATAATTATTTTAAATTAAAATTAAACAACTATTTTATTAAATGTAACATTTTTTAAATTTTTACTGTTTTTTTTTTCAATTTAATTGTTTAATTGAAAAATTAAAGTTTTTTTTAACAAAACTTTTAATTTAAAAAACAAAACTTTTAATTAAACAATCAAAAAGAAAAAAAAACAAGTAAAAAATAAAAAAAGATTTATTATCAATTGTATCAAATGATTTGTGATTGATGGATTGCGTTGGTGGAAAACCTAAAATTGCATTTCGCTATTGTCGACCGCGGTAAAATATTGCCAGCACATGCAACTAAAGCGACAAATGCATTGTTAACTTAAAGCAAATAAGTAAATAATTAATTAATAAACCAGTCGAACTGTAATTTACATAAAATTAATCAATCTCCCCGAATATTTGATCGATTTCTCCGCATACTATATCCTGTATCCGCAAATCAAATACATTCGAATCGCATTTACAAAAACTTTTTTTTTTTTCTGACAGAAAGCAAAACTTTTTTTTTTTCTTGTTATGTTTTGTTCTTGTAAATGAGTCGGTACTGCTGTACTTGGTCGCCACAATAGACACATCTAATTGTAGTTTGTGCGTTTCTTCTTATATGGGTTTGGTTGTGCATTGCGAGTGCAGTGACTTGCAATGCATTGCAATTCTATTTATAACTGCCAAGAGCGTATATTGCTTTTCTTGTCTTGATGCGTCTCTTGCAAGATGCAAGATGCAAGATGCAGGTCTCAACTATTACACTTCTTAGGTGACATTTCTATTCTACTCAGTATTGTGGCAATTTGAATTGTTTTATCTGCTTTTTTTGCTCTAAATTTTAACTTTTTTTTTTTAGATGATTGTTTTCTCTTGGTTTAATTTAAGATTTAATTCAGCACACGGTTTCTAAGCAATTTCAACTTTAACGGGTAAATATTGTGCAACTGCTACGGAACATTGAGTACTGTTTATTTATTTTACTTGAGCTTCAAGTAAAACATACTTATCACTTGTTGGAAGGTGAGATATGTTTTGTAATAAAAAGTAAATAAAAGTGCTGCCCACGCAATTTTTTGTTAATAATAAATTTGATTTTTATTAGGTTTTTTTACTATTTTCTTAGCTTTATTTTATTTTTTTCATTTTAAAAGAATAATCAATTAAATTTAAACTTTTTTATTGAGAAATAATTAATTTATATTGTCCTTCCATGTCGTGGACAAAAATATTTGTTTATTGTGAAATTTCTTTAAAATTTGAATTTAAAAAACCCAAAAAAATCCTTTAAAATCTTCGTTGTGCCACACACAGAGTTTTCATACGAGTATAAAAATAAATCTAAAAAAAAAATGATTTTAAATTTCGATTAATTTACAAAAACCAGCCATTTCTCAGTTAAATTAATACTCACGAACGCAAAACGAATTTATTAAATAATAATTTACATAACAAAAACAACTTTTAAGCAATTCGATGGCCAGTTATTATAAATTTACTCTTTCCCGCAACAAATCTACCGAAAATTTATAGACGTTTAATGCTTGAGCAAGTGCGATTGATGATTTAATAAATATTTTTAATGCATTTTTTTCCACGAGAGACAACACGCAAGCAAGACACTTCGGTAAACCTGTTTTCGTCAAAAGTGACGTAACACAAAGTGCAGAAGAAGTGGACGCAGAAGAAGACGAAGAAGAATAAAGACCCACGGGCGGTCGAATTTACATTTTTGGTAATGTTTTACTTCGATACATGGGGCCCATTATCTCTTTATATGGTGCACCTACAAATCGTGCGGCTTTTAAATTTATATTTGTATCGAAAAATGAAGCAATCCTTAATTTACAAGACACTTTTCGTTTTTGGTATGGCCTAACTAAAGTCTATAAATATAAAAGTAATTTCATATTAAAAATAAATGCGATTGTAAATTATCCTCAAAAGTTCTTTTGTATTTAAATTAACTTAAAAAAATACTTTTTTCTGTTTGATTTTTTTTTTTTTAGTTTAATGCAAATTTTTTTAATTAAACAACAGCTTAATAAATGTAAAAATTAGCTGTTGAACGGATGAAACGAGTGAAATAACAATAATTTAAGGAGCGCGATCGTTATCGCTGTTGTTGCGGTATAAACGGTGTATAATTTTATTACTTTTATTGCCGGTGTTAATTAATATGGAACGGGCGCGGGCGTGCCCCGAAAAATTAAAATTCCTAAAATTGGCTCTCGGGCTATCCGTTCCATTGCTGTCTGCTGTGTTGGTTGTCTGTGCCCTGAAAAGGGTGAATTAAACGCTTTTCGCTGTAGTCCTTTTGGACCAATTAATTAAATGCCCTTGTCGGCTTCTTAATTATTATTGTTATGATAATTATATTTAAATTTTATTTATTTTAATACTATTAATTGTATTTTTTATAATACCACTTTATAAAAATTTAAAAAATGATTAATTAATTGAAAAAAAAAAATGAAAAAAATTTTTTTTAAAGAAAAATTAAAAAAATAAAGTAAAAAAGATATTTAAATAGGGGTAGTTAATGCAATCTTGTTACTTAAACCGCAACACTTAGTCACTGCAAGCCCTCTCTGTATATTTTGTCTCACTTGTCTTGTCTCGCTGGTGTCCCGCTTGCCTCACACCCCCGAAGCAGCAGAGAGCAAGAGCAGCAGAGCGTCGTCCTGGGGGCAAGCAAAGCAAGGGGGTGGTCGATTTGGTGTGGCGGTTTGCCGCCGTGACCCTTCATAGACACTGCTACTGCTTCGGATGCTGCTGCTCCCTTACACTTATATATATATATATATATATATATATATATATAGGCTTGGATACTAGATAGGAATAGGAAGAGCAAGAGCAAAAGGCAAGAGCAAGGGGCAGGAGAGCATTTGGAAAGCCCTAAAGAAGTGTGTAGCCGGTGGTGGTGGTGGTGGTGATGGTGGTGTGGTAGCGAGTGTGAGAAGTTGTTGGTGGAGAATAGCGGAAGCGTGCCTCGAATGTGAATCGGGTCCAGATTGATCATATTAGCAGCAAATTACAGCACCAGAAGACGCCATTCGTAAGATTGCCACTTTCATGGACCTACCAAACTTTTAAATATGCATACTTTTCTCTTCTCTTCTCTTCTCTTCGCTCCTCTCTTCTCTTCTCCGTTTTACTCTCTTTGGATTCTTCTTTTACATTTTATTACTTTTAAACTGCATATTCTTTTTTTTTTTTTTTAGTTTTTTTTTCTTAAAGTAGTGCAGCTTAGTATTTTTTTTTTGCAGTTAATTTTTTTTTTGTGTGTAAAAAAGTGTTTTTTTTTAATAAATTTTTATAGCTTTTATTACAAGTTTTTCTTTACTGGAATAATTTTAATATTTTTAATGAAGGAAACTGTTTTCGAAGTAACTTTATGAGTTTTCATTACGTTTTCAATGCATTGCAGTTTGGTATTTTTATTTTTTGCAGTTTTGGGCTTTAATTTTTAAATTTTTTTCATTTTTTTCGATCGAAAAATGTCCTTTTTTTTATAAATTAGTTACTATTTTACTTATTTACTTAAAGTTTTTCTTTTATGAAATTATTTAATAATTCTTTATTATTTGGTAACTTTTTTCATATAAAATGTTTCTTTTTCAAAGTAATTTTAAAATTTTTTATTAAAAAAAAACTTAAAGTTACTTTTTCAATTAAATTTATTTAATTTTAATGTTTTTTAGAACAGTGCAGCTTAATATTTTAATTTTTAAGTTTCATTTTCCAATTTTTATTATTTCCATTTAAAAATTTATATTTAATAAATTAATATAATGAAAGGAAATTTGATTTAATTTCATAAATTACATAAAATTATCTAGACCACAAACTGATTTGTTTTCTAAAAGAGAACTTTCCCAATGAAAAAAAAAAAAAAAAAGTTAAATTACCCATAAATACGTTGATTTGTTGCAATGGTAAATCTGAAAAATATTGATTAAACCATAAAACGTCAATTTCCACTTGGAAAAAAATTATATAACAGTAAAAAATCATTAAATTAGTATTAAACTACAATAAGCGACACAAAATAAAACTTTATTCAACAAAAAACAAAAAAAGCAAAAACTTTTTTTCAACAATTTTTTCATTATTTTATTTTTTATGTATTTTATATTTTATTCTCTTTGAACATTTCAATAAATAGTAAATGCGTTTAATTTTTACATAAACCTATATAAACATATGGAAGCATATTGGTTTTTCGAGACGTGAAAATTCATAGCACTCGTGGGAAGCGTAAAAAAAAAAAGCGCGCGCACTTTCCGAATTCCATTAATATAAAATATTAAACGAGTGCATAGAAACACGGCAATGCCACTATACCAAACACATCCGCTTTTCCTCTACTACAAAAAGAGGAGAAAACGAAGGAATGGCACACAGTACTATATAAGAAACAGCATTTTTGCTGTGTAAAATAAAAATCCCGTAACACAATATTTCGTTTCGTGTCCGAGTCCAGCAGTTCGCCAATTCATCGCGCTGTTTGTTATACTTGGCCGTCATAAATAAAGCAGATAGATCGCAGAGACAGAGGAGTGGATGCGGAAGAAGGAAGTCTTGTACAAGTCTTATACATTTATAGTATAGCGTCACATCTGTGCCTGTATGTTGGGGCTTCAGCCCTCTAGTAAGTGCAGAAAATATCATGGCACCACTACTATTCAAGAAGGCGCGCCACTCGTGAATATTTAGGATGTTATGATATTTGATCTTCGTATATGACGACCTGTACCACAACAGATGCTTATATGGTACGTGACTTCGCGCCACCACCATTGTTTTGCATCTTTGCTCTCTGGCTGCGGATGCACCCCTTAACAATATGACGTAGAGGAATGAGGGAATGGAAGAACCAAAAGATTGCTGTACTAGCATTGCTTTATTCTTTTTGCAGACTGCAAGATTTATTTTGTTGCTAAGTTTTATTTTTTTTAATTTTTTTTTTTTAATTGGAGAGAAAATTAAAGATAAGCAAATATTAAATAAAAGTTATCTGGTAGTAATTGTAATTAGTAGTCTAGAAATGATAAAAAAAATTAAACAGTTAAAGTTTGTCATTTTAAATTCTAATTTAGCTTTTTTTGGGAGGAAATTTTAATCGTCTTTTTTTATGAAAATAAATTTAAAATGAAATACAATACAAAATAAAATACAATAAAAAAGCTCTATGAATTTAATTCTAAAAGGGATTATTATAAAATTTATTTATTTTTGCAATTAAAAATCGATTTATTTGATTTAGAACTTATTTTTTTTTTATTTATTAATAATGTTTTAATTTGGAAATTTAGGAATTTTTTTAGTTACTGTCGTTTGGGTTTTCATTTTCATTCATTTAATTGTAAATTAGTTCTTTTTAGAAGGGTCGAAGGGTTAAATTTAACTTTTTCTTGTTTTTTTTTTAATAAAAAATGAAATGAAAATTAAAAATAACTTAAAATTTACAATGAAAAAGTTTCTTTGTAAATTTCAAAATTGCAACTGTTCAACAAAACTTAAAGGGTATTTTTTATAAAAAGAAAACATAAGTTAAAAAATCAGATACAATGATCTTTGTAATTAAAAAATAATGCCAAAAATTTTTACAATAAAAAATATTTCTTTTAAATTCAAATTTTAATTCAGCATTTTTGGTGGGAAATTTAAATGGTCCTTTTTGAAATATATTACAAAATTTATCAATAAAAAACATTTCTTTATAAATTTAAAAATTGCATCTGAACGACCAAAACCTGAAATGTTATTTTTTACATTAAAAAAAGAAACGAAAAAAGTTATAAAATCGCTTCACACAATCGAAAGATGATTAAACAAATTTAAGGAATCGATTTATTTATACATTTAATGTATAGTATATAGCGTTGGTCGCCCAGTACTATTTACATAACAATGTCCTGGCATTCCAATATTTATAAGTGCGTTACTTGATTGCGCTATTGTGTCCTGTTTACAGGACTAACACGTTTATGTCAATTTTACTGTTGACGCTCATCAAAGGATTAATGGGACCACTTTGCTCGAAAAAAATAAAATAAAATAAAAAACCCAATAACCAACGCTACTGCTTTTGAAAAATTACATTTATTTTATTTTATTCTATTCCATTGTTTTTTTCTGTTACTAAAACTAGGTGATTTTGTTTAATATTTTGTTTAGTATTAGTATTTTAGGATCCATTGTTTAATTATTTTTTTAAGCTGTTTTATTTATAAAACGTATGCTTTTTAGTATGGAAAATTAAAAAATAAATAAATAAATAAAAGTGATACATTTAATCGCCCTGTTTAACAGTTAGTTCTATTTATAAAGTAATTTGAAAAACCATCAGACCTAAAAGTGAAGGAATAAAACCTACATAAAAATAATTTAAAGACGTGTCATACACACAGTGAAAACTATTTTCGACTATTCTGTGAGTCATTAAGAGCCATCACAATAATTTATATTAATTTCCCTATTTTAAGACACCACTTCACTCCTCTTTACTTTACTTTACTTTATAGTTTATGCTTTATGCTTTATAAAATAAACATCTCATTTTATCTCTAGATGCAAATTACATAATTTATTTTTTTAATAAATAATTTCTTATTAAAAAAATATTGGAAAAGATTGTTTTTAAAACTGGATTATTTAAATTTCCTTCTTAAAATTCTAAATTACAATTAGACTTTGAAAAGAATTTTTAATTCTTCTTTTAAAAATGTTTTTCTCTGTTTAATGTTACTTTTTAAATTTCATATGTTTTTTTTTATTTTTAAGCCTATTTTAGATTTTTTTCCCTTTGTTACTATTGTTGAATTAGAAATTTTAGGAATTTTGTAATCACTGCTCTTTATTTTTTAAATCTCATTTTATCTCTAGATGCAAATTAATTTTTTTTTCATTAAATAATTTCTTATTAAAAAATACTACAAAAGATTGTTTTTAAAAATTATTTAAATTTCCTTCCTAAAATTCTAAATTAAAATTAGACTTTGAAAAGAATTTTTAATTCATCTTTTAAAAATGTTTTTCTCTGTTTAATGTTATTTTTTAAATTTCAAATAGTTTATTATTATTTTTAAGCCTATTTTAGATTTTTTCCCTTTGTTACTATTGTTTGAATTAGGAATTTTAAAAATTTTGTAGTCACTGCTATTTGTTTTTTAAATTTTCATTAATTTCATTAATTGAATTTTAAATTTGTACTTTTTAAATGGAATACATTTGGTTTTTTTATTTTATTTTCTAAAAAAAAACCGACTGTTTAAGTTTGAATTTATTAAAATAAACTTTATTACTATTAAATGAATCAATTTTTCATATATTACGCAAACTTCTTATAATTTTCCAAAAAAAAATAATTAATTGAAACTAGTAAATAGTCAATTTTCGAGTGACCTACCCTATAGTTTTATAAGTAGCTGCTGTACGTACTCGGTGTGTGGTCCCTAATGGTCTCCGCAGCCATTAATCCCGCCTGAAAGTAAAACAATAATCGATAAAAAGGCACAAAAATGCGCCAACCTTAATACACACACACACACAAACACACAGGGAGAAAGCTGAACAATTGCTTGCGATCGCAATCAGAAGTGCATATGAATGGCAAGCACATAATCGGAAAAACAGGCGACAATAATGAAAACACCCTAATTGAATACCACCCTTTCCTTTCGCGTGCACACACCGCACATGTAACTTAATGTTTCACCTCTTCCGCATACGAAAAAATAATATTAACAACGTAAAAAAAAAATAAGAAAAAAGAAGAAGCAAATAAAACAGAAAATAAATAAATCAAAATTCGAAAGAAAAGAAGGTTTATTAGGGAGGCGCGTTAAACCGCCCTATTATACAGCAGCAGCAGCAGCAGCAGCAGTTTAAAAAAGTCCCTTTGATAT
The DNA here is from genome assembly GCA_030556065.1 of Holobus sp. GC000080. Classification (NCBI taxonomy): domain Eukaryota; kingdom Metazoa; phylum Arthropoda; class Insecta; order Coleoptera; family Staphylinidae; genus Holobus; species Holobus sp. GC000080. The sequence goes on along the minus strand of JASKGO010007907.1, from coordinate 14,656 downwards.
TCCGGGAACACATCACAGACGAAATTGACGCGCGTACCACTTGTGTGTTTTAAGAATTGCCCGTAAATCCCTCCAAAGCTATCACGTACGCATAGTCTGTTGTAGTGGTCCTTCCATACGAAAAACGGGAAAATCCCCCGCTATAGCTGGGAAACGCAACGCGCACCCTTCCGCGCCATCATTTCATATCACTTAAAAGTAATCCCTAATCAGGCGCCTGCATTTTCCGCCTCCCTTCTTCTTCCATTGCTTCCACTTCTTCAACTTCTTCAGGTTCTTCTCTTTTGTTTAGTTTTTATTTTTATTTTCATTAATTTTGCTGCTCTTCTAATTATATGCAAGGAATTTTTGATGTCTCAGGAAGCAACAGCAACAGTAGCAAAACTGGCAAAAGAAAAGCAGAAAAAAAAGAATGTTAATGCTCGCTTTGGCAATATGGTTTTTGTCCTTTGTATATCCTTCTCCCTATTTTCCCTCTTGTTCCTGTTTTTCCTGTTGAGTCGGCTTGTTCTGTTTGTTACATTACAAAATAGCGATAGCAATATTAGTGTGCGAAATAATATACTCTGTATTTGCTGGTTGTGGGTGCGCGATGCCAGAAAACTAGAAGCAAAGAAGGAAGAAGCAAGTGGCTGCTGCTGCTGCTGCTTATTTTTCTTCTCTTCTTTTATTATCTTTGTTTTCGGCTTCGAATGTGTTGTGATGTAAAGTATCATCAATGTTTTAGAATGAAATAGGCCAAACGTGCTTCCGCAACATGTTTCCACTTTTTACAACATCAGCATCGCTCGCTGGCTTCTGTTTAATTTTCCCTCGTCGCCTGTGTGTTACCGTTGCTGTTGCTGTTGCGTTTGCGGTGCGCGGCGGCCCTTCTTGGATTGGATTGCCTATATTGATGTCCATTATAATGATTAATTTGCGCTTTATTCTTTTACCCCTTTTTTTGCCAATGTTAGTCGCTCGTTATTGCTCTGTATTTGTTTGATTAATGCTGATAATGTGTACTCTTTTCTGCCTAGCAATTTTTGCTTTATTGAATTTTTTATTTTATTCTTTGCTTTTTTTTTAATTTTTAATTTTTTACTTTAAGTTGATAGTTACTTTTCTAATCAATTTATGATTTACAAATAAAAATAAGATTTAAGTTTTTGCAAATTAAGCAAATGAATTAAATTGTTAAGCAACGAAAGTTAATTGTTTTTAATTCTTAAAAAATACCTTCATTTAAATTTGATCCTTAAGATGCTTTATTGGAATTTAAAAAATATATTTTTAACGGTTAAAAGTTAAATAATTTTTGTATTATTATTTTTTTTTCAAGAAAATTTGAAATAACTAATTGTAAACGCTGTTAAAGACTTTTTTCTGCGACTTTGAAGTTCAATTATCCCATTTTAAAATAATTTAAATTTTTATTTTATTAAGATAATTGCAATATAAATCAATTTATGATAAAAAAATGAAAATTAAGAATAAAATTTAATGAAATAAAGGAAATAATAGAAAATATATTATTTGTTTATTTTATTAGAAAATTAATTATTTTAATCGTCCTTTTTATAAAAAGCTATTAAAACTTTTATTTAAATTTGAACCTTAAGACATCATATTGTAATTATAAAAAAAAACTCTTTTTTACAGTTGCTAATAGATAAATATTTGTGGTATTCTTTATTTTTCTCGTAAATAACTAAAATTAAAATTTTTTAACATTATAAAAGTCTTTAACTTATAGTAAAATTTGCTTTTCTTAAACTTTCAAAGTTCAGACTCAACGAAAATTTAATTTAACATAAAATATTAAAAATTGAAAATGAAATTTAAATACACAAACAATTAATTAATAAAAAAAATTCTTAGAAACTTACCGAATTTTTTTATGGAGAAAAAAATAGTAGAAAAAAATGAAATAAAATTTGTTGATTTATTCTTTGCACGGCAGACTTTTAAGACGTTCTTAACTTGTCGCCAGCTTGTAATGCGATGACCTATGAGCGAAAGAAGGGGGGCCCACTTAAAATTCCTCCGATGTAGCGACCATTTTGTTTGGAAAACAAATTTGCAAAATAGAGTAAAAGTTGGTAAAGGAAGTTAGAGTACGGACGACACGCGTTAATCTAGGCGACTTTTCAACAGCCTCAAGTGATACCGACTGCTACTATACTTTGTTACTAACACACTTTGTTGTGACGAAATTCTAAGCCCTCCCCCGTACTTAGCTAAAACTTAATAATATTTGCAGGGCGACGGTGACTTAATATTCGAATCGGCGCAGGATGGTGGACGGCTTGCGAGAGTAAATAGCGAATCTAGTCAGGGAAACTCGCAGGACAATTGGTGGTCCTCTTCGGTACGCCGAGTCAAAAGAGGTTTTCTGGATTTTTTCACCACTAGCAGCAGCAGCAGCAGCAGCAGCAGCAGCAGCAGCAGCAGCAGCAGTGGAAAAACCATCGAACAGGACCAGAAAACCGATTCAGATGAAGACAATGAAATCCCCGAAAGCAAAAGCGATGACTACGAAGTCCTGCAAACTTCTAAAAGTAATGCAACGCATGCCAAACCTTCGCAAAGGTAACTAATTTTTATTTTATTTATAATTTTTTTATTAAAAATTAAAAAAAAAAATAATTAATTAATAAAAAATAAAATTGTTAACAGTTTGAGCCAAGTGTCGGACGATGAGGACCTGTTTAGTTCCGGCGAACAATCAGGACAGCACTCCAACGGCGAGTCCTTTCACACAGAGCATCCCGTTTACTACCGGATTCATCTGACAGTTTTGGAGCCGTTCGTGGTCGACTTCGCGAATAAAAACAGTCAGCGATTTAAGAGATTCGCCGAGGAACTCGAGGACAATATCGATAGGATTTATTCGGATGTGCCGGGAGTGCAGAGCACCAGCGTTGTTAACATTCAGTATTTATTGCAATTTGCTTTTGGTTCGTTCCGAAATTAATGCAATGAACTTTGTATTTCAGGAAAACCGAGGAGGACGCTTTCTCCAGTTTCGTCACGCTGGATTTGCAAAGCGAAAACTATGACAATTACGCAGCGCTCAGGGACAAAATCGCCAAACAAATTCAGGACTATCATTCCATCGGCAGTTTAAGCGTTAAATTCGACGGCTTCCAATTTCGAAAATTCGAAGGTAACTTCATTTAATTTTTTCATTATTTAATTTAATTTTAATCAATTATTATCAAGTGCTTTTAATTTTTAATTTTTTTTATTAGATTTTTTTTATTGATGTATTTTATATATGATTTTTGTTTTTGTTTTAATTTAGGACATAGCAATAGATTCGATTTGTGCTTGTCTAATGAAATAGCTTGTACAAGTGGAGAATGCGTTCCAGCAGCCGCTCGCTGTAACAAAACTATCGAATGTGCCGATCGGTCCGATGAACAGGGTTGTGACGGTACGTTTTCTTTTACTTTTTTTTATTTTCCTATTTTTTTTTACTAATTTAAAATTTAATTTTTAAGGGTTTTTTAATATATATTTTTTAAAATTAAATTAACGATGGATATTTTAGGAATTAATTAACAAATAAATTAATTGCTGGCGCGTGATTTTCTCATAAGTCTTTCTGGCGCGTAATGACAAACTTGTAACGACTGATATTCGAATTAAAATAATTAGTGTAACTTGGCTCTAAAATTATGCCTTCACGCGTCGTCGACCAAAGACACGCTGTGTGCTTATTATGTTTTGCTCTTGTTCACGCAACGTCGCCTTTAATTTGTGGAAAATAAATTTTCCTAAAAGTTTTTCTGACGGTTTAATTGCTTTGAATTTTTTACTACTTTTTAATTATTATTTTTTTAAATAAAAAATAACATTAAAATTAAATGTTATATTTTATTAAAAAATGAAAACTAAAAACAGTTTATTTATTCATCAGAATTGAAATTGCCAAAGCAATATTCCTCCTATTTATTAAATATAAAATATTATTAATATATATTTTTTTATTTATAAATTTTGTTGTAATGGAAAAAATTGACAAATTAGAAATATAAAAAATTCTCAACTTTGGTTATTTATTAATAGTATTCAATTAAAAAAACTTAAAAAAATTAAATTTTTTAGTATAAAAACACAGAAAACAAAATTAGAAGTGAGTTTACTGAAGCGGCCACCAGGAGCGCATAAGGCGCCACTAGTACTATGCGCTCCAATCAGTTATTATAATTTCCACAGAAAACACCGTAATTTCAAGATATATCATATTTTTTTCTTAAAATAGTTTTACACAATTAAATTTCAATTATGATTTTTAAATTCATCAAATTGCAAAAGAGTTTTTTTTTTATTTTATTACAGCAAAACTAATATAATTGAAAATTTCTAAAAGAAGTAATCAATTAGAAATAATATTAATACTTATATTGTAAATTAAAAACCACTAACAAATTGTCAATTAATTAACATTATTAAAGTCATTATAACATTAGCTAACATTAAGCGGTGTGCTGTGTAATTAATTAAACAATTAAACCAAACATTTTGTTGCTAACAGAAGTATTTTTGCGAAGAAGCAAATAAATGTTGTTACGTGTGAAACTTTTTGTTGCGAACCTTTAGCCGGTGTTGATAACGAAGTAGACTTCGATCCAGATGTCGTTGCAACGACGCCGCAGGCGTCTAGTCCTGCGACGCCCGAGTCTACCACCACGAAACGTAGATGTCGCGCGGATGACGTTTGGCGATGCCGCGACGGCAGTAACATTTGCGCTGACCAACAGTGCGACGGCTCCAAGGATTGTCCCGAAGGAGAGGACGAAGAACATTGCGGTACTGTCTACCACTAATAAACGGCTTTTTGGTGTGTGGGGCAGGATAATTAATCTGCAATTACAAATGCAAAAAATGCTTTTTTATGTTTCCATCATTGATCGTCCTGTTGTTTTTTTTGTTGTTAATTTTAATGTTTAAAATTTGTTGTTTTTATTTAAATTTGGTTTTATTTGAATTTTCAAAGGATTCCCAAGATATTGTTATTGTTTTATCTTGATGTAAATTGTTTTCTTGCAGCTTGCGCCGAAGGTGAAGTGGCCTGCGACATTTCCAGATGCATTCCGGAGAGCTTGCGCTGCAACGGGCAAATCGACTGCGACGACGAGACCGATGAGCGCGACTGTCCTACAGGTAATAATTTTTTGCAATTATAAGTTTTGCCGCCATTATTGTTTTTCGAGGAGAAACACACACACACACACACACAGAGAGGGAGTTGGAGGAGCAAAAAGGCAATCTCTCCGGTGGCGGTTTTGTGCATCGGGAGAATGGTGTTGGGTGGCGGTTTTAGGGAAAATGATTTGTCGTTCGGTTGCCGCCCGCTGATTGTCACCCCCTGCTGTTCTCATAATGCGAACGCAGAGTAATCATACTTTATTCGCGTATTACTTGTGTGCACCGAGAGACAGCCTTTCGCTGGTGTCCTCTCTGCGTCTCGCTCGATTTTATTGTAACAACCGAATTACATGGTAACGATTCTCGGGCTGCCGAAGAAAAAGTTAGCAAATAAATGCCGAGCAATTGTCATTATTATTCTTTCATGTTTTTTTTTTTGTGGTTTCTTTTGTTGATGAGTTTGTCCTGTTTGCTGAAATTGAAGTCTATTGTCTGAGATATATTCATTGCAAGTAGTAATTTTATAAATTTTGAATTTCATTTTTGTTTTTTATTTTATTTAAAAATAAATAAATATTAATTTTATAAGTAATTATTATCTATTTATCAATGGGGAATTTTATTGAAATATATTGATGCTTTTTTATTTTAAAATTTCTACTAGAAATAAAATAAAATATTTTTTTTATGAAATCAAATTGTTAATCATTGATATACCGGCGCCTTCGCATAAGAAAATTTCGATTTTTATGGAAAAAAGTAGTAATAACTTGTAAATTAGCTAAGATTCGTTAAAATATAAATTAAAATAATTTTATTATATCTAAAAACTAAGTAAAATAATTGTTAAAATTTTTATTTAAGATTTTGATACTATTTTCACTCTAAAAATTTGTTTTTTCCTTATTAATTAATGCTTAAATTTGTTTTTCATTACATTTTTAGTTTTCCATTTACTTTCTTTCAAAACTAAAAAAAATAATTAAATTCTATTTTATTTTCATGCAAATCGATTAGTCATTGAAAACCCGGCGCCTTCACAAAGCAAAACTCAATGATTTGAGTGTTAAATGTATTAATCACTTATAAATTTTTTAATTATCGTTTAAAAATTTAAAAATATTAAAAATAAAACTCAAATCAAATTAAGTTATTTTTTTATTTATTGAAAAATTCTTTAAACAAATTTTAGAGGCTATTTTAACACTTAAAAATTGGCATTTTCCAAAAAAAAATACTTCTAAAAAAATTATTTTACTTTAAAGTAATGCTTTTAAATATTTATTACTTAAAATTATTGATATTTAACCTATTCCTAAATGATTCTTTGTAAATTTCATGAATAACGATTTAAAAATCATTTTCTTCAAAGTAAATGGGTTAGCCTTCGAATTTCCGGCGCCTTCACCTAACAAAACTACGATTTTCACAAAAAAAGTTTATTTACTTAAATGTTACTAATTGTCTTCGAAATTTTTAATTTTTTTTTTATTATAATTGCAAATTACATATCTAAAAATAAGGAATATAAAATTTTTTGGTCGACTCATAATTTTAAAATTTAATTTTTAACTAATTTAATTTACTTTAAAACCATTTTTTATAACTTTTTTACATTATAAAAAATACAAATAAATAAATAATTTGTATTTTCTTTTGTTCCAGGTGAGTGTTTTTCTATTCCTTTACAATTGCATTGCTGGACTTGATGTCCTGCAAAAGATCCTGCAAAAGAGCAAAAGAACAGGGAGAAAAACGTTGGGAGCATTAAAAGGGAGCGCGCCGGGACATTTGTCCAAAGTCATTTGTAAACCGCGACGACCATAATGAAACAAGCATCTTTGGTATGTGTCTAAGAATACCACTTTTTTTTTCCCGTAGCAATTTCTTCTCTTTTGCTCCTTATACGAAACGGAAACTCTGGTTTTTTCCACCTTAACCATCGCGTTCTTTTTCGGTGCGCATCCAGTGTGGATTTATTCCTTTGTTAATCCGCGGATTCCTTGCAGCGCGAAGTGGCTTCACTTCATATGCAAATCACTTATTGAATATTCATCCGTTGCTTTTTTGGTCCATTGTAAGCAAAAGTCGACACTCTGATCGAATTTCCCTTACTAGTTTCTCCCTCCAATAAATAACTTTTCTTTCTTTTAGTTCTTTTTTTCAATTATTTGTTTTCTATCAAAGAAATTTTTATTTTTATATTAAAAAAACAACAAAAAAATATAAAATTTAATTATTTCAATAAAAAATCGCAGTGATTTAGTCTCTAATGAAAGAAACTGCCATTACATAAATTTAATTTGATTCTTCTCTTGTTAAAATTTAAATATTAAAGTTAGAAGACCATTAAAACAGAAAAAAAAAAAACAGAAAGCAGTAACCAGTAGCTGGTAGCTGAAAGACCGTACAAGGTGTCACTAATTGCAACCGATAATAAAGTGCATTTATGCGGAAAAGATTTTTAATTAAAGTGTGCTCTCTTTAACGACGTTGCGTTTTTATTGCGACCGCTCGATGGCATTCATCATTCGATACAAGTTATTTGTAGCAGTGCACTAGCAGTACTCTACGTTTTTGCAAACAAAGAGAGAAAAAGCTAGAAAGTTAAAATTTTCTATTAGCCTAAATAGGGTACATTGTTAGGACATAAGTTATGTGTGTGTGTTTGTATGTTTGTATGGGGGGGTGTGCGAATGTCGTGGCGACGGTGGCAGCAGCGGTGGCGGCGACGGCGGTCGTGTGCGTCGACTTGTGGCTGCACCTATCGCAACCTGGTACGATACCGCAAAATGTTGAATTCGAAATCTATATATTTGCGACTACTGTGCGGCTCCTCGCTTTTTCTTTATTTTCTCCCTTAAACTTAAAATTAAAGTGCAAGTACGCTACATTGTACACTGAACGGTTTATGGGTTTGCTGGAATTTAATTTGAGATTAGGAAAAATCGGCTTTTTGAAATGAATAAATTTCTGTTTTGCTTTTAAAATTGTTTTGGATGTTTAATTTGTAAATTTTCACTTTTTTATTTTAATTTTATTAAAATTATTGCTTTTTAATATTTTATTTTGAATATATATATATATATAGATTAAAAAGTGTTTAAATAGTGATAAACTAATTTGGTATTTTATTTTTAATTTTGTAGTTTAGTTTTCTGAGAATTGTAGATTTTTTTTCGGTCATTTTGATAAGGAAATACGGCCTTCACATAGCAAAATTTGCTGATTTTAATAAATGAAAGTCTCAATGACTAATAAATTTATGATTAATCATTTTAAAATATGAAAATATTTAATTTAAAACAGAAAACAAATAAAATTTATAATTTATAAATGGAATAATTCATTATTCATATTTTAAAAGCTGTTTTTTGACTTAAAAATTGGAATTTTCTAATAAGTTACTTCTAAAAAAAATATTTTATTATAAATTATTGCTTTTAAATATTTTATCTTAAATTATTAGTATTTCTCTTTTATTTTATTTCAAATTCCAAGAAAAAATAATTAAAATGCATTTTTTTTTATTTATTTTGTTTCCCGGCGCCTTCACATAGCAATACTCGATAATTTCACCGAAAAAATTTTTTTTTTATTTTATTTTTTTTATTTAAATGAACAAATTATTTATTAACTAAATTATTTAATTAAAGTGCAAGAACAATTTATACAATTAACGGTTTATTGTTTTTGTAGAATTTAATTTAAGATTAATTAATCACAGCTTTTTGAAAAAAAAAGAAATTTTTATTGTGCTTTAAAAACATTGTGTAGTAATGTAAATTTAATTTAAAAAAAAAAACGAATTATTATAATAATAAATTTTACAAAATATTTAAATAGTGATAACCTAATTACGTATTTTCTTGAGAATTATTTAATTCAGTTTTCTCGGAATTATATTGTTTTTCTTTGCACTTTTTAAAACCAAAATCTTTATTAAATATTTTTCAACATAATTATTAAAGTATAAAATTTAAAACTACAACTAAAAGTACAGAAAATATAACAAAAAACCGACAATAAAATAAAACTAAAAATATATATTTACAAATATTGATTATTGATTTGCTTTCAAGTAAACTTTAAATATTAAACTTGTTCGTAAGTGAAATAGAATTACATTGCATTCATTTTTAAACGTTTCTTATTGTTTTTCATTTATAATACTCATTTTAAGCAATATTTTTCTATCCTATTAAAATTCTTTTCCAATTAAAAAGCATTAAAAACAGCATAGAATATAATTAAACCATTACAAAGTAATATTTAAATTGATTTCCGAGTCATCGCTGATTATTTTTAAACCGAATCCTCATTTTTTCTTAGTAAAAAATAAAAAACAAAAAACAATTAATTAGTCATCGATTAAGCAAAATTTTTCCTTCATGAAAAAACATATAGGTATTTAAAATTTAATTGCCCAGCATTTAAATTGAAAACTAATAGTTTTACCAACAGTATAAGACGACCGCAACAATGACAATAAAGTTGGAAAAACAGAGAACGGCAGTCCATCGGCACGCGATTTTCTAATAAAATGCATAACGTTAAATGCTCCACATAAATATACAGAAAACTCAACAATAAAAGTGTTCTTATATGCAGTCATCGACTGAAAACATATACAACTAAAACTAAATAAACTAAAAAACAAATGTATTTCAGTATAATTTCCAACTTTCCAACCCTCTATCCACTCACCATTTATTTTGAAATTTATTTTTTTGTACCATCCCTTATGCAAAACATGTATCGACTATAAATATTAATTGGAAATTATCGATGGTTGGCGCGCAGGCAGGCAGTCAGAGCAGCGCTCGAATGCAAAAATTGAGTCGCCTTTGATTGCAGGCTTTCGAAATTTAAAAAATGCAATCTTTTCATTAGAAACGCCATCGCTTTGCTTTGGCACAGCAATAACATTGTATGAAAAGTTTTTTAATTAACCGCTTTGTGCGCCCCCGATATTTTAAAACAAACATCATAATCATAATGCCCTCACTGCTCTACACATGCATTTCCTCTATGTATATATATATATATATATATGTGTGTTAAATGCACGTGCATGTGTTTGTACTATACTTATAATGTCGACTGGCAGTGTAAACAAAGCATTATATACCGGTGCAGATATTTATTTATTAATAGTGTACAAAATTTGCGCTTATAATGAATGCATTTTCGATCGGGGCTGCTCTGTATGTGTTTAGTTTTCGTTTTATGCAGACTCTGTGTGTGCCCTATATATATTTACCATATATATATATATATATATGGGTAGCTATGTGTTCAGTTTTGGGAAATAATAATCAACAGTAAACTTTCAGCAGTGGCTGCAGCACACACACACAGTGAAAAGCTTCACTGAAACAATGAACTGCTTTGTTTCGATATAAGTTCAATACACTTTCCCCACTGTTAATCATTGCGTTTTCTCTGCTTTCTCCTTTCTCTTTGTGGGGATACCTCATTCAGCATCCCCTAAACCTAAACTATTCGTTTATATTTTATAAATTCGTGTGCATGTGTGTGTATTCTAAAGAATTTCCATTGTTTCAATGATTTTGTCATTGTTTGCCCATTGTATGTTTTAAACGGTTTTGTTAATTTATTTTAAAGTTTTGTTTTCTTTTTATTGCAAATTATAAGGCAAAAAGTTGGAAATTAACTGGAAATTACTTGGAAATTAATGTTTTTATTTGTTTTGTTTTGGTTTTTTAATTTTTTTTTGGGAACGACGTATAATGTAATTAAAAATCGAGTGTATGGGCGGGCGTGAGAGGCCACTGTTAATAAAAAATCACGAATTCGCATTAAACTTTCACACACAGAGCCGAATGTAATGCTGCTGAATCGCCAAGTATATAATTTAATCATTGCGCGCGGAATAAATAACAATTTGCTTCGACAACCATTTTTTTTTTAGTTATCAATGTTTCGTTTCACTCTTAAAAATAATTAAAATTTATTATTTGCAAATGCTGCTCTGTGCTGTTACGCATTGTTACTATTTTATTTAGTGTAATTTTTAAATTTTTTTTTTTTTTTTTTGACTAGTTTAATATATTTTTTTTTTAAGTAAAAAACATTTTTTTTTTATTTAGTTGGTAATTATAAAAATAAAATATTATTGTATAATTTAATATATAATTGTCGATTGCAATTTAAAAGATCAAAATGTGGGAAGCTAGAATAAAAGAGCTTCTTTTCTGTGCAAAAATATCTGATTATGTGTAAAGTTTCGTTGTTGCTTGCCTTATAGCGTTAACAAGTGGCATTACCGGGCTTGATATTCGACGTTGCAACGCTCTCGAATTAGCGCTAACATCGACAGTGTAACGTTAGTGTTACGCGCGACCGGACTATAAGCAGAGCGCGTCGAGCTATGGGGAGACCGAGTGCTGGCGGAGCTAACGTTAGCGCGTAACGTAATTGTCTGGTTATGAAAAAACCGGATGCAATTTATGAGAAAAAACAAAAATTTAAATTATTTTTAATTTTTAAAATAGCTAGTTAAATTGTCTTTTAAATGAGACTTAAATTATTGCTCTAGCTTAATTATTTCCAAAGTTATTAATTATTTTCTTATTCACTTATTTCACTTATTTAACAATAATAGCGGCGCTTCGACAGAAAAAAGTATCTTTATGTATTTGATTATAAAAATTAATATATTGGAGCGATTTTAATATTTATTCCACTCAATTAAAGCTAAATAAATTTAACTTGATTATTTTAATCAAATTTAAATTTTAAATTTTTTTTGATTTTATACAGGTTATTGAACTTTTAAATGTAATTTATTTACTACTAATGAAGCTAAAAATTTATTAATTATAAATTATTTAGTTAGATATTTAGATTCTCTTTAAAATCACATAAAAATTGTTAAAATATCTTAATTTTTTCAAAAGTTAATAAAGTTTTTGTGTTTTGCGGGTAAGTCACTTGACTTACTTTTCGAGTTTGGCTAACGCAGTACTCAATGTACTTTAAATGGGACGCTTCGAATCAAAAAGTACTTTTACTAATTTGTTTATAAAAATTAAAGTAATGAACCAATTTTAATATTTTTTTCACCAATTTAAAGCTAAATAAATTGCCTTTCATTATTTATAAGAATTATAAAAATTTTATTTTGTAGCGACGGTTTAATATTTCAAATTAATTTAAAAGTTATTTGAAAGCTACTAACAAATTAATTATTAAATTAAAAAATTAAAAAATGCAGGTTTTTCTAATTGAATTGTCAGATACAAAACTAATCTTACTCTTTCATTATATCCTGAGAAAAAAATCAACTCCGTTAGATAAAGTAAATGCAAGTTGCTCACGCACCTTTAATTATAAAAAATAAAAAATAATAAAAAAATAAAAACATTAAAAAGAAAAAAAAACACTATATAACCGAATGAAAAAAATGAAAAAATGCAATTACAATCTTAAAATCAGCTGTGGCAACCATTAGTAATGGATTTTTAATGCCATTAAAAGAAAGAATGAACCCGATGAAACCTTAAAAGCAAATTAAAAAAAAAAATCAAATCAATAAAGAAAAAAGCATTAATTTAAACATTTGATTTATTTGATTTGATTTTAAAGCACAAAATTATCGATTAACAATAATAATAATTCAAATAATTTTCCGTCAAACGACACGCACAAAGCTTTTGCGAATTTCATCGAACAGCATTTCAATTAATGAGATTTGCACTGGCAATTACACACTCAGCGTATATCTATATCAATAATTCGCATAAAAGACTTTTACAATTATTCTAATTGTAATATATAACAATATCAATATTCATTATTGCTGAATTACCATTTAATTGCTGCCGAATTTACAAAAAAAAATTAAAAAAAAAAAAACATTTAAAGGCTAATTGACAATAAAAAAACTAAAACTTTTTCTTAAACTCCCAAAATCCGGAGACAAAAAGATGTAAAGATGTAATTCAAAGCTTGTTAAAAGTGTCCCTTAATGGGCATCTAGTTACTACATAAATTTAACAAAATTTAAGAAGCTAAGTAAATTTATCTAGCTATTTATATAATACTTGAAATTAGAGTTATCTTTTCTGTTTTATTTCAATTTAAAAATTAAAAAATAAAATTCAGTTCGTTATGGAAATAGATTAATTAATTTTATATTTTTTTTTAGTTTTGAAAAAACTTTTTGAAAAGTTTACTTTAGTGGATGGACGTGTCCATCTACGCACGCACACACAAAGAATGCATACAGGGAGATACTAGCTATACGTATCGAGCGAACGGACGCTAAATAAATAAGAGTGCAAATTAATTCATCAAGCACATGTAGCATGTGCAATGAGCACACAGCACACACGTCGAGTGACACACGAATACGCGTCGGTCGGGGGCGGCTGTTTGTGCTGCTGCCTCCGCTCAAATGCTACCACTGCTATCGTTACTGCTACCGCTGTATGGCGGCCTCCTCTAAATTACATTGTGTTCCCCGTCGTTGTACGCAATATGCGGGGCTGTGTGGGTGGAATATATGTTCGGCTGTATTGTAAACAGGAGGCTCCGATGTGTGTATACTTATTATGTGGCTAATGTATGTATGAATATCGTATATTCGACGCAATGTTTGATTATTATAAATATTGTCATTGCTTCTGTTCTACGACTATATGTATGATTGTTGCATTTGCTAAACGAAAATCCTAATATCTATGTTTCTAACCGGTGATCTGGTGCGGTGGTGTGCAATAAATCCGTGTATTTGTTTAGATTATTGCATTTATCAAATGGTTTCTAATTTTTTTTTTTTTTTTTTTGCTAAAATTGAATTGTTTTCTGGATTTTATTAAAGTTTTATTTAATTTTGCTGCTTTAGTAACAAATAAAACATTTAATAAATAATTTTTTTTTGTTTGCATTTTACTTGGGAGGTTTTGATTAAAAAAGTGCTTTTATAAATTTGTTTAATTATTGATAAATATTTTGTTATGTATTAATTTGTATTTTTTTTTTAAATTTTTTTGTTACTAAATAAATTATCTTTTATTAATTTTTAATAAATTATGCATTTTATGAATTATATGGTACGAGTATTTAATGCATAGTGTTTTATTTTTCAAATTTAATTAATTTTTTAAATATAATTAATTAGTTAATTCATTATTAATTATTTAAGCAGCAGGTGCAATTTACTTTTAAATGACACTAAAATTTTTGTTCTATCTTAATTGGTTCCAATGTTATTAATTATTTTCTGATCAATCATTAAGAGGTAATGACGAAGATTCGACAGAGGAAAAGTATCTTTTTATTTTTGTTTATAAAAATTGATATATTTGACCGATTTTAATATCTTTTTCACTAAATTAAAGATAATTAAATTGAATTTGATTATTTTAAACGAATTTAAATTTTAAATAATTTTCTGATTTTATATAGAGTTATAAACTTTTCAATATTATTTATTTATTACTAATAAAACTAAAAATTTAATAATAATAAATTATTTAGTTAGATGTTTGAA